>BQNB010024534.1:0-60599 GCA_026074375.1 Tanacetum coccineum | reverse complement strand
AGTGTCCTAGCTCCTCATACGTCACTACATGACCTCTTAATTATGATAGGCCAAACGATAGTATGATGAGCTATATAGGAATATATATGTTGTTGTTAATCAAAGTGTTTTGCACTTATACGACCTATACTGGACTAGGTTGCATTCGATCGTAATCTTGACGCATTTTCTATTGTGAATACTTGTTGATTACCATTTACTCGAGGTGAGTTCATAGCCCCCTTTTTACTACTTGATTGTTTTACAAACTCTGCGGGGTGAATTACATTGCTTGTTTTACTATTGGACACAAGTGTTTTTCTAAGTGTTTTCAAAGTGTTTACAAAGTGTATGCTATCCAGATTTATTGCTTGATTATTAATGCCTAAGTTACCATATTGCCGTGAAGTCCCTACTTATCATGAACCGTTAATTGCTATTGTAGTAAGCGCGAGTGTTGTGGATAGATCTATCGAGACTGACAATCCCCACCTTTCCTTGGGTCACTAGTTTGATCAAGGTGCATTTAACATTTAGAGGTGGTAGGTTGTTGGCAAGCATCCTATATTCCAATTAGGGCACAAATCTAGTTAAGGCTTTGGGGTCATGAGCTTAGTGCAATAATAAACGTTTTGGACTATTGAATGTGTTTCAAAGTCTACTATTACTTCGATCTTGTGGTCTACCTTTTTACCGTTAAACCTATGATTTCACTCAACCTTTGTGTTGACTTTTAGCATGTAATTTCAGGTCCTAGGGTATGAAGATTGAAGGGGATCCATGACGGATATCAATGAAGGCGGATTCTGTGTTTTATCTAACTACTATGCAACTTTTATTATCTTTAAAAACTTAAGTCATCTTTTGTTATTATGAAGCTTTTGGTATAATTAAAAATGTATGTGGAATGTTTATGACTTTTAAAACATATGGGACCTAATGTATAAATTCTAATGTTTTGCTATGGCATCGAATGAAATCTTATCTTAAACGTCCTTTTAAGGTCGTTTCCTATATCTTGTTTGTTGTACTTGACGTAGCACCCCAATGTTACCATTCCGCTGCGTAGTCCGATTTTGGGGTTGTTACAGATGGTACCAGAGCCAAGGTTATAGGGAACTGGGTCATTTTCAAAACTTAGTCTATAACCATAAAGTTTAAAGATTTTATTTTCTTTCATTTTCAAATTGCAAAATCCTTCATCGCTATCCGATATCCACGCGCGCGTAATCCCCGATCCTTACTTACATTTCCGATTGTCATAATTGCATTATATAATCTTATATATACAATACTCGGTTTAAATTCGATTTCTTACGTCTATCTTGTGACATATCATTACCTATTTCTATCGGTCAATTATATACCCTGATTAATTCATAATTATTTACATCATCCTTCTATTTCTTTTCTCTATTATTATCATATGCCATGACTCTGCATACCTTTACAAATTCTTAACGAATTGTATACGTATGTTGCCAGAATCATGCCGCCCAGGAGATTTAAGAAGAAATCTGTTAGGAAGATAGTGAAAAAGCGTGTGGCCAAAGCCATTGAAAAATATGAAAAGACTAGAGCTGACTCAAACAATACTGGTGGATCTGGATCAACAAATACTGGAGAAACTGTTGTACCAGAGATGCATGGATGTTCGTATAAGACATTTATGAATGGCAAGCCTCACTCTTTTAAGGGGACTGAAGGTGTAGTCAGACTGAAATGTTAGGTTGAAAAGATGGAGCAAGTGTTTGAGATCTGTAAATGTGCTGAAGATGACAAAGTGAAGTTTGCTATGTGCACGTTCGAGGGTCGTGCTCTAACCTGGTGGAACGGAAATGTTCAGACTTTGGGACTCGCTAATGCTAATCAGATCCCCTGGAGCAACGTGAAAGCTATGATGACGACTGAATACTGCCCAGCAACCGAAATCGAAAAGATGGAGCAAGAGCTCTGGACTCTGACTCTGAAAGGAGATGATATCGAGGCTTACAGCAATCGCTTCCATGAACTAGTTCTGATGTGTCCTGAATTGATGCCCACTGAAAGCAAGAAGATTGGAAAGTACATTCGTGGGTTTCCTGAAGGAATCAAAGGAAATATGATTTCTTCTAAGCCTGCGACCTTGCATGAGGCAATCAACATGGCCCGTGCACTGGTCGAGCAATCAGTTCAGGGTAAGGCTGCTAGAATTAGTGAAAGTAATAAAAGGAAATGGGAAGACAACCAAAGGAACACCAATAACAATAACCATAACTACAACAATAACCACAACAACAACCAGAACCGCAACCGAAACAACAATTATCCCCAGCAACAAAACAGGAGACAGGAAACTGTCAGGGCATATGCTGCAGCCCCAGCTGGAGGAAAGATTTATGCTGGAAATTTACCAAAATGCAACCGGTGCAACTTACATCATCATGAACCGTGTCCTCAAAAGTGCCAGAGATGTCAAAGAATAGGTCACTTGGAGAAGGATTGTAGAGTTAGGCTTCAGGGTGCAGGTAATGACTTCCTGCAGAATCTGACATGTTTCGGGTGTGGTGAGAAAGGACATTTCAAGGACAAGTGTCCGAAAGCAAGGAACCAGCAGAATGATGGAGCTCGTGCGAGAGCTTACGTGGTGGTTGAAAATCGGCAGCAGAATCCGAATGTGGTCACGGGTACGTTTCTTCTTAATGATCACTACGCTTGTATTCTCTTTGATTCTGGTGCTGAGAAGAGTTTTGTATCTTCTGCGTTTACACCTTTTATTGATATTGCCCCAACCGCTTTAAATACTAGTTATGAAATCGAATTAGCAGACGGAAAAGTTGTTCGCACCAATACCATTTTACGTAGTTGCACCTTAGTCTTGTTAAATCACGTGTTCAAAATAGACTTGTTGCCAACCCGGTTAGGGAGTTTTGATGTTATCATTGGAATGGATTGGTTGGCATACCACCGAGCTCTCATCGATTGTTATGAGAAGATTATCCGTATTCCTCTCCCGAATGGCGAGATTCTTGAAGTTCAAGGTGAGAGGCCGGAAAAGGATCTTGGATCACTTGCGTGTATCAAGGCTGATGAGAAAAAGCTTGATGACATCCGTGTTGTCCGAGATTTCCCCGAGGTATTTCCAGATGATCTGTTGGGTTTACCTCATATGCGAGAGGTAGAATTTCGCATCGATCTGATTCCAGGCGCATCGCGAGTTGTTAGATCTCCATACCTATTAGCCCCTTCAGAAATGTTAGAATTATCGAACCAGCTCAAAGAACTTCAAAGGAATGGTTTTATTCGACCAAGTCACTCACCATGGGGAGCACCCATGCTCTTTGTCAAGAAGAAAGATGGTTCAATGAGAATGTGTATTGACTACAGGGAACTAAACAAGTTGATTATAAAGAACCGTTACCCTCTCCCCAGAATTGATGACTTGTTTGATTAATTACAAGGTGCATGCTGTTTCTCCAAGATAGATCTTCGTTCGGGATATCACCAGTTAAGAGTTCGAGAAGAAGATATATCGAATACCGCGTTTAGAACACGTTATGGGAACTTTGAATTCACAGTCATGCCGTTTGGGATGACGAACGCTCCAGGAATATTTATGGACTTAATGAACCGCGTCTGTAAGCCGTATTTGGACAAATTTGTAATTGTGTTCATTAACGACATCTTAATCTACTCAAAGTCAGAAGAAGAGCATGAAGTCCACCTAAAGACGATTATAGACTTACTCAAGGAGGAGAAGTTATACGCCAAATTTTCAAAGTGCGAATTTTGGTTGAAAGAAGTTCAGTTCCTAGGACATGTGGTCAACCGTGACGGTATCCACGTGGATCCTAGCAAGGTTGAGTCAGTCAAGAACTGGAAGACCCCTGAGTCACCAACAGAAATCCGTTCATTCCTAGGATTGGCAGGTTATTACCGAAGGTTTATCGAGAATTTCTCCAAGATCGCCAAGCACCTCACCCTGTTGACTCAAAAGAATAAGGCGTATGTGTGGGGCGATAAGCAAGATGAAGCTTTCCAAATTCTGAAGGAGAAATTAAGCAATGCTCCTGTGTTAGCACTCCCTGATGGACCCGGCGACTTTGTGGTCTATTGTGGTACTTCAAAAGAAGGTTTTGGGTGCGTGCTGATGCAGCAAGGCAAAGTGATAGCGTATACATCAAGACAGTTGAAGATACATGAGAATAATTATACCACCAACGACCTGGAATTAGGTGCGGTGGTGTTTGCCCTTAAAATCTAGAGACATTATCTTTATGGGACGAAAAGTGTCATCTACACTGACCACAAGAGTCTCCAGTACATATTCGATCAGAAAGATTTGAATATGCGCCAAAGACGGTGGATCGAGCTTCTTAGTGATTATGAATGTGAGATCAAATACCACCCAGGCAAGGTAAATGTGGTGGCAGATGCCTTGAGCAGAAAAGAAAAACTCAAGCCTAGATGAGTACGTGCTATGAGTATTACTCTTCATTCTGGACTTAAGACTAAGATTTTGGAAGTGCAGAGCGAAGCTTCCAAGGATCTCAAAGCCCCAGCTGAATGGCTAAGAGGATTAGAAAGACACTTTGAGCAACGAGATGATGGTGAAATTTACTTCTTTGATCGTATCTGGATTCCATCAGTTGGTGATGTAAGGAAATTGATCATGGATGAAGCTCATACATCTAGATATTCAGTACATCCGGGTGCAGATAAGATGTACTATGATCTGAGAGACTTGTATTGGTGGCCTGGTATGAAGAGAGACATTGCTGAGTACGTTAGCAGATGTCTTACATGCTCTAAGATTAAAGCCGAACACCAGAAACCCTCAGGACTTCTTCAGCAACCAGAAATTCCTGAGTGGAAATGGGAAAAGTTAGCAATGGACTTTATCACAAAGTTGCCTAAAAGCAGCAGTGGGTATGATACGATTTGGGTCATTGTGGATAGACTGACCAAGTCGGCTCATTTCCTACCTATTCGTGAGGACTACAAAACCGAGAAGCTGGCAAAGATTTATGTCAACGAGATTGTAGCGAGACATGGTGTGCCGGTGTCAATCATTTCAGACCGTGATGGTCGATTCACGTCACACTTATGGCAAGCTCTTCAGGAAGCATTGGGTACAAGACTAGACATGAGTACAGCTTACCACCCTCAGACCGACGGTCAGAGTGAGCGTACTATTCAGACGCTGGAGGATATGCTTCGAGCCTGTGTTATGGATTTTGGTGGCAGTTGGGATACTCATCTTCCATTGATTGAGTTTTCTTATAATAACAGTTACCACACAAGCATTAAGTGTGCACCATTTGAGGCTCTGTACGGGCGGAAATGTAGATCCCCCGTAATATGGACTGAAGTTGGAGAAAGTCAGCTTATTGGACCAGAAATTGTGCAAGAAACGACTGAAAAGATTTTTCAAATCAAGGAAAGATTGAAAACGGCAAGAAGTCGCCAGAAAAGCTATGCTGATAAGAGACGTAAGCCTCTTGAATTCGAAGTTGGAGACCGAGTGTTACTGAAGGTATCTCCATGGAAGGGAGTGGTACGATTTGGTAAGAAAGGAAAACTAGCACCACGATATGTGGGACCGTTTGAAGTCATAGAGAGTGTTGGACCGGTGGCTTATCGACTGAAGTTACCCCAGGAGTTAAGTTGTGTTCATGACATGTTTCATGTGTCGAACCTCAAGAAATGCTTGGCTGAGCCAGATGTTCAGGTGCCTTTGGATGAGATCAAGATTGTTGAAAATCTGTGTTTTGTTGAAGAACCAATCGAGATCGTGGAACGAGATGTGAAAAAGCTAAAGCGAAGAAGAATTCCATTAGTCAAATTTCGTTGGAACTCTCAGAAAGGAGCTGAGTATACCTGGGAACATGAAGACCAATTTCGGATGAAATATCCGCATCTTTTCTCTAACGGGGAAGGACTGTAACATTCCGTATTTTTAGGTCATTTACGATGCTATTTAAATTCACTATTTATTTTCTTCTCGTATACGTTCGCTTTTAATTTTAATCGATACGTTAAATCACGTAAACTAAAAATCAATAATCAACGTAAACGGACACCAAACAAATTAAAGTTTACGTCAAGCTATCATTTTATTATTATTACTAAATTAATAATTTACTTATTATGTTTTATTTTTATCGGATACGTAAAACGTTTACGTTTCATGATAAATTACGTTTAAGTATTCCCGGAACCACCAAAACTTTTCTATGCTTTAACAAATACCTATGTTCATATCTAATGCTTAAAGTTTTATAAAACTTTACCCACAATTATCACTTGAGCGAAACCTTGCAAGAAATAAATAGACAAACACGTACATTTTACAAAGTAAGCATTTTATTTACAAACTACAACTTATACATTATCAATATATACTTTAATTTTCCTTTATTAAGAACTAGCTAAACATTCCTCCTCATTATCATGGGATGATGTCTTCATTAGGGAACCAAAGAACATAACATTAATTAGCTAGCAATGTACATTAAAGACTAACTTAGTCATCCTTGATTTCCTCTCCTTGTTTCCTTGTGATTCCAACGACTAGAACCTCCCCCCCCCCCATGAGGCTTTCATAGTCTTTTGTTAACCACTTGGAATATATATACATGTATCATTCATTCATAACATCTCACACAACACAAAAGACTTACCAAAAATCAACTTTTCTCTCCTTTTCCTTCTTTGAAAGCCACGACTCAAAAAACCCTCACTACCAAACCCATACAAAATTTTTATACAACTCTTACACTCATTCACACATCATTCCTATAATAACCTAAGGTGTTCGCAAGGATTGGTTAAGCATTTACAAGTGTTGAAGCAAGAAAAGCAAGATTAGGGTTTTCATTTGAAAACTAGGGTTTCAAGAGTGCAAGCTTTGGTTTTATATCTAAACAAGGGTTTAGATACTTTGGTTCATCACACTACATCTCATTAAGGTTACCTAAAACCCTTTATGTCTTTACATTTATCATTTTATGTGTTTATATGTTCTATTTAGCAATATCACCATTAGGATACTTTTAAACATGTAAAACATATTTTTACTTGTGGTTATGATTTTGTACATTTTTACATATGTTATGAGGTTGTTAATATCATGAAATAATGGATATAATAAGTCTTGGAAAACTTGTGGTAAATTACTAAGTTAAAAGGTATATAAAACAAGTTATAAAAATAGATATGTATAAGTATTATAAAGGGGTTGTTTTGGTTCGACTTTGGTAACAGCCCTAACATGTTTTAAAAATATAGTACGCCTCATGACGATTCCAAAATGATAAGAAACTCGAAAAACCAATTTATAACGAAAAAGATACGACGATTTCAAGTTTACGTTAAATATATATACTTTTATAAAACTATTTTTAAAAAAGTTACTATTCACCACAGAAACTTATACTTTTAAAACATCAATAAATTGATAAAACTTTTAATTACGAGAACGTGCTCGAAAGAATCTATAAAAACGGAGCTATAACGAATAAGTTACGACATTTACGAAAATTACGATAACTAAATCTATAAAAATAAATATATAACTGTCATGAGCAGTAAAAATCACTATTCATCAGAAAACTCAGATTTTGAAAATGTTATATTTTGATAACTCGTCTTAATACGAAGGCGTAGACATAAAAAACGAAAGAAACGGACTTAAAACGAGAAAGTTACGCCATTTTTACTAAAGTATACTTATAAACGTCTTTACTTTATAAATATGATTTCACTAAAACGATTAGACGGTGATGAGCTATATAGAATTATATGTTGTATTAGTTAATCAAAGTGCTATATTACTAGGGAGTTTCATAATGAGGCCTCTTCGGGGTGGCGTATCGACGAGTTGTTGGATTTACGATTTAAAGTGTCCTAGCTCCTCATACGTCACTACATGACCTCTTAATTATGATAGGCCAAACGATAGTATGATGAGCTATATAGGATTATATATGTTGTTGTTAATCAAAGTGTTTAGCACTTATACGACCTATATTGGATTAGGTTGCATTCGATCTTAATCGTGACGCATTTTCTATTGTGAATACTTGTTGATTACCATTCACTCGAGGTGAGTTCATAGCCCCCTTTTTACTACTTGATTGTTTTACAAACTCTGCGGGGTGAATTACATTGCTTGTTTTACTATTGGACACAAGTGTTTTTCTAAGTGTTTTCAAAGTGTTTACATAGTGTATGCTATCCAGATTTATTGCCTGATTATTAATGCCTAAGTTACCGTATTGCCGTGAAGTCCCTACTTATCATGAACCGTTAATTGCTATTGTAGTAAGCGCGAGTGTTGTGGATAGATCTATCGGGACTGACAATCCCCACCTTTCCTTGGGTCACTAGTTTGATCAAGGTGCATTTAACATTTAGAGGTGTTAGGTTGTTGGCAAGCATCCTATATTCCGATTAGGGTACAAATCTAGTTAAGGCTTTGGGGTCATGAGCTTAGTGCTATAATAAAAGTTTTAGACTACTGAATGTGTTTCAAAGTCTACTATTACTTCGATCTTGTGGTCCACCTTTTTACCGTTAAACCTATGATTTCACTCAACCTTTGTGTTGACTTTTAGCATGTAATTTCAGGTCCTAGGGTATGAAGATTGAAGGGGAGCCGTGACGGATATCAATGAAGGCGGATTATGTGTTTATCTAAATACTATGCAACTTTTATTATCTTTAAAAAGTTAAGTCATCTTTTGTTATTATGAAGCTTTTGGTATAATTAAAAATGTATGTGGAATGTTTATGACTTTTAAAACATATGGGACCTAATGTATAAATTCTGATGTTTTGCTATGGCATCGAATGAAATCTTATCTTAAACGACCTTTTAAGGTCGTTTCCTATATCTTGTTTGTTGTACATGACGTAGCACCCCAATGTTACAATTCCGCTGCGTAGTTCGATTTTGGGGTTGTTACAACAAAGCTTGATCCTCAACACAAAATCTCCACCACCATTTAACTAATAACACTTGGTTGGTGATACGAAGACTACCAATACCAAGACTACCATTCACACATGGTAAAATGACTTTTTCCCAAGCAATCCATGCAATTTTATTTTCATCATTGTTGCCACCCCAAAAGAATTTCCTCCTAATATTTTCAAGTTTAGTAATGATATTTTTTGGGGTCTTGAAGTTGGAGAAGTAGTAGACTCCCAAACTATTAAGGACGGTCTTAATAAGAGTGACACGTCCACCAATAGAAAGAGACTTCGACTTCCACTTAAAGAGACGTTTCTGGAATTTATCCACAAGAGGTTTCCAATTATTACATCTTGACATATTTGCACTGATAGGAAGACCAAGATAGATGCAAGGGAAGTGGGAGGCAAGACACCCTATGGAGGAGGCAATGGAGTATAATTTGACATTAGAAACACGAATCCCAAAATGTTTACTTTTAGAGAAATTAACCTTAAGACCGGAAGCGAGGTGAAAATAAGTAAGGATTCTTGACAAGTTTAAGGCATTCGTGAGGGACCATTCGCCCATGATTAAGGCATCATCCGCAAAATGAAGATGAGAGATATGAAACTTGTCTTTCCCTACTTTGACACCATGGAAAAGATCCCTGTTTGTTGCTTTAAGGATAGCAACATTAAGTGCTTCGATCGCCAAGATAAATAAGAAAGGAGATAGAGGATCACCTTGACTAAGACCTCTCTCCATTTTGAACTCTTTTGTAGGAGAACCGTTGACAAAGACCGAGGCGTAGGCCGAATCAAGGCAAGACCGAATCCACCTCCTCTATTTCGAGATAAATCCTATTTGCTCAAGAATAGAAAAGAGGAAAAACCAGCTCAAGGAGTCAAAAGCTTTTTCAAAGTCGACTTTCAGAAACATAAGCCAATTTTTGTATTTTTTAGCCCAAGCAATAATTTCATCCACTATTAAAGGTCCATCAATAATTTGTCGGCCTTTAATAAAAGCCATTTGAACATCCCTAATGACCGAAGAAACCACACGTGAGAGGCGTCTTGCTAGAATCTTGGCAATGATTTTATATTGACATCCGATGAGACTAATTGGCCTAAAGTCACCAATAGTTAAGGGGTCTTCCACCTTTGGGACAAGGGTGATGAAAGACGAGTTACATCCTTTGGGGATGTGAGCTGAAACTTCGAAATCTTTGACATATGAGATGACATCATGTTCCACAATATCCCAATGCTTCTTGAAAAATGTGAAAGTAAACCCATCCGGCCCCAGAGATTTAGAACTACCACAATCCCATACCGCCTCTTTAATTTCAAGAGTTGTGAAAGAACAATCAAGAAATTTAATATCATCCTGAGAAAGCTGCTTAAAAAGACTACTTGTAAATTGCGGTCTTGAGCAATTTTCTTCATTGAAACGATTACTAAAGAAGTTAAGGATATGATTTTTGATCGTTAAATGCTCTGTGACCCAATCACCTTGTATATTGAGGCCATTAATCCTCGCCCTGTTACGCCTATTATTGATGATGCCATGAAAAAATTGTGAATTTTCATCACCCTCAAGTGCCCATTTAAGTTTGGCCTTTTGTCTAAGATCCTTAACCTTCTGGTGTTCAAAGTTAGCCAAGAGTTTAACCCATTGGATTCTATCATCATTTCTTCGGAGTTGAGTGGGTAGGACTCGGCTTTATTATCAATACCGTCAACTTTGTCTCTGATATCTTGGTAGAAAGAATTATGAGTAGACTGGACGTCAAGTCGTCACTGTTTGATGATTTTTTAAGATGTTGAAGTTTATTTTTGAAACTTACTAATGGCGGCCCATTTACTGCAGAAGACCAAGAATTTTGTACAAGAGAAAGAAAGCCAGTGTGGTCAATCTATGAATTGTAGAGTTTGAATGGAGTAGGACCATAATCCACTGTTAAATTCTTGAGTAACAAAGGAGTGTGGTCACAGAATTCTCTTGGAAGAGAAAATACATAGGAATTGGGCCATCTTTGAATGACATGATTAGAAACAAGTACACGATCGATTTTGCTAAGTTTTGAACCGAGGTAATTCATTTGAGTAAACCATTTCCCTCCCATAGGAAGATCACAAAGGTCCGCAATGGTGATAAAATCATTGAACTTGGCAGCCCCTCTTGGATCAAATATAGTTCCCATACGTTCTGATTCGGATCTAACTTCATTAAAGTCGCCTAAAAGAATAGTGAATGTATTGTGGAAAGTGATGACCTGTAAAAGTTCCTTCCAAAGTTTCTTCTTTTCTCGGTAATCTTATGAAGCATACACAACAATGATAAGACAAGAAGATTCAATGTTACACCAGTTTCCTAAAAGAGCAAAGAAACCATTTCCTTCCAAAGAGTCGATTAAAGAGAAACAGGATGTATCCCATACCGTAAGGATACCTCCTGATTTGCCAATAGAGTTCTTACACACAAAGTCAAAAAAACTGCTATTCCAAAAAGATTGAATTATGAATCGATTAATATTACCTGTCATAGTCTCTTGAATGCCTAAGAAATTCACCTTGTGTTCGGAACACAATCTTTTAATCCAGCTCTTTTTGTGGTCCTCCGGAACACCTCTAATATTGAGAGAAAGAATATTCATGGATCTAAGGTGTGATCACCATTGGCTAGGATATGTTATACATCACACTCTTTACCATTCATATTGAAGCCAATTTGATTACCAATAAGGATTGTATTATCAACTTCATGAGAAACTGAACCTGTAACCATGGGGGGTTCTGAGAGGATCCTCAAGTTACACCTTTGAATATTGGAAAATGAATCAGATAGTGTAACGGAATCACAAAAGCGTTCTGAGGAATCAAGAATAGGTTGAGAGGTGATAATGGGACATTTCTTTGGTTTTCCTTGTGATTTTCTAGACTGGTGCCACCCTCTCACACCAAAAATAGGGTTGATTAATCTTAAAGACTTCAATCTTTTCTTTCTTGGGTTACCATCAAGTTTGACTTTAGAAGTGTTGACAGGTACAGAGGATGAAAGCCTACTGACGTTATTGCATTTTGGGCTTCTTGAGAGACTAGTTCTATTGTTATGGGCTTTAAGTTTGGTTTTGGAAGGGGTATTAATGGGCCCATGAGTTGTATCAACATTAACAATATTGTAAGGAAAAGTGGTTTGACAATTAGGATTTGTGGACTTTACCTCAGAGTCACATGTGTCACGCACATAAGACGAGGAAATTTCTGCCAAAGTTATGTCTTTTAGCTTGTCATTGACCCCATGTCTAATGAAAGATGTAGACCCTTCCTCAATGTGGATACCTGTATGGGCATCAGTAGCATTGCACTTACCAATATTATCCGTATTCGGGTTCACCTCAGATTTTGAGTTCAAATTAGTTTCGGTGTCACAACCATCACCGGAGTCAGAATCATTGCCGGAATCATCTTCTGTTTCATCCTTATCATTTTTAATCTTTATATGTACTTTATCTTTTGGTTATTCCTATCTTGTTTCTGATCGATCGGTTTTGGTTATGTTCCTACCACTGTCACATTGTTTAATATATCACCACGTCGGTATTTGGGTTTGATTGTCATTCTGTTTCAAATCTTTAGTTTACGATCTATAAGATCTGTTGGGTTTTATGGGTCGATTTGGTTCTACAAGACGTGCATGTTTGTTTTCTTTATTGGGGTTTAATTATGAAGGTTGGGTTAATTAAACTATACGTACGTAGGGTTCGTTGATTGTGTTGGTAATGGAGCGTGTTTTTTTGAGTCAAAAAGGGAGTGGGGGTGGGAGAGGTGTTAAGGTGAAGCAAGTTCGATGGCGGATGAGGAGAAGAGTGGTGTCGAACCAGCTGCTAACAAGGATGGTGTCGCACCATCTGTTACGGTTGCGTCTGGGAACAATTTAAGTCCACAAGAGGAGAATTCACCTGTGATTTTTTTAGGAGTAACTGAAAACAAATGTTGAAATGAATTTTGATGTACACATGATTTTATAAAAAATGTTAAAGTTTAGTATATATTTTTGAATTAAAAAAACTTTCAAAACACACCCCAAAAAAATGTTGAAGTTTACTAATTTCAACCAATTTTATGTACAATCTGTTAATGCATGACTAAAGATATACAATAACTACAAAATAATAACCAAAATTTGAGAAGTGTTCTGTTCAAGTCACTCTAACATAATAGTTACATAAAAATAGAACAATTTTGAAACTTTGATTGTTTTTATGATTGATACAAAATTTGATGTAGCAAATTAGAGCGAAACTCAAACTTGATTACCATTTGATGATTTTCACCCTATATTTTAACCTTTATTTGAAATCCGTAAAAAGTCCCTCATAATTTATTTGGAATATGTTTCCTTATAAGAAGAAGAAAAAAAGGCGTTATTATAAATATACTCAATTTTGGGTGGAAACGACGCCATTTCGATTCTGGCCGAAAATGACAGCCTAAAAAAGCCATCCCAATATAATATTTTTTTTAATTTACAATGCGTAATCTCAACTATATGACAAGTTATGAAAACTATCTTCAAATTTTATTTATTTACAAATTTTTTATATAATAAACAAGATATGTAAAACATTTCGATTCATTTAGAAAAAATATACTAGTGAAAAGATCTTCGAACTGCGACCTAAACGAGCCCAATATTTTGCAAGAGCGTAACAACCGTTTACATACAAAGGGGGAAAGAAGTGTTGAGAAAGTTTGTGATCCAATTTTTGAAATGGTTCGGTTGAAGTTAACGACAATTCTTTTCAAGGATAAAATGCGAGTGGAAAGAATAAAAAAGAATTGGAAGATTAATTGCTTGAGTACTTACTTATGCAACGTAGTTGTGGTGGTTTCGAAGACAAGAGTTGCTGGAGTGCTTTGTGTACTTATACATATATCAAATAATATATGTTTGGGAATTACGTGAGCCTATGGGGGCACAAACGTATACACAGAGGATACGTTTATTAATGTAATCAATATATTTATCGTATATTAATTATATTAATATGTTTCATGAAATATTTAAAACGGTCTTTAATTATAACGTTAGACGTTATAACTAAATAATAAATATTAACAATTGAAGGACTTATTAGTACGAAAACCAAAACCCGTGTGGTGTTGACCAGTCGAACTAAAGGAGTACAAGGGAGGAGAGTGTCGATTTATGAAACTTGAGAAGGTGCTCTAGTCTAACTTGAAGAACAAGTTTGAAGACTATATAATCACCTTTGCATTCATAAATCGTATGACACAAATACTAAAAGCTGAAACCTACGCATGTAATATTTTATATGCGTTAACTTTTGCAGTTTGGCTTGTCAGAATTAACATGCATGTATGCATGAACATTCCATACGTATGCATGCATGTAGTATAGATATTACTCCCTTTTCTTTGTTAATAGCGATTGGCAGTAAGGAAAACCCATAAGGTTTTCTTTTGTTACGATCGATTTTAAGATAGAAACAAGAACATCGTGTTCGGTTGTTTATTCGTGAAGCAAGTACTAGCATCATAGCGTATCTCGATGACGTGTAGTGTGAGCATACCATAGAGGTTATCTACTTTGGTAACATGTTTGGTTTCACGTATTATATTTATACATACGCGTATATTCAAGAACGGTGTTCGTTTATTGCTAAAAAGTTATACTTTCTTGATCCCTTTTGTTAATTACACATTATATACCTGATTTATTAATTCCGATGTGTACTCGTGTTAATTAAGAGTTAATTACTTTATAAAACCCAACAGTGATATTACGAGCCATCGTATAGAATTATAATTAAAAAGAAGTAAAATTTGACAAAATTAAGGTTTTTTGGTTAATTATTTAAGCCCTTTGGGCATTTTTAGTTATAAAGATTGGAAGTTTTATTGATGATAAAAATTAATTATACGAAACCCTAGGTAGTATATTGAAATTTTATTGTTAAATTCGATTGTTAAATTTGTTTAATGATCGTTTTTTGTATAGATAATTATTGGTTTAATCTTTTTATCCGTGATAAGCACAATGCAAGTTTAATCATGATTGATATATGCTTATAAATCTTCATTGATTGGGTTAAATGATTGTTACAAACATACAGAAGGCAAATTTAATGATTATGTTTTTTTCGGATTGTTTACAACTGTAACTAAAAAACTCATAAAAAAAATCATCGTAAGGTCGAAATGTTTTGAAATATTTATGGTAGATAACATAACTCAGTAGGCTACAACTTTTTAGTTTACTGCAAAAGCTAAGAAAGACCCTAGCTATGTCCTGACGGGGCCTAAAGTCGGCTGAAAATTTCTATCAACTTTTATGTGCTATGTAGTATATATTTATATTTGACTTACGTAATTGATTATATCGATGTATGTGGCCCGATTCATTAGAAGAAGGAGCCTTATATAATATATACATTAGTTTATTATCCAATAAATAGGATCATCATTTAAATATTTGTAATGAGTTAATTGTTAAGTTTTTTAAATAAATGTTATTGTATTAGTAGTATAATTATTGTTTGTTTTTATAAGTCTTTGACTTGTGACAAACAAAATGGTTTTTCAAAAAGAAATATAAACATGACAAATAATTATGAAATTAAATTAAATATACCTTAATAGTTTATAATTGTTTTAAACTAAAGATTAAATTTTATCAATGACGCAATTTACAAAAGTACTATTTATTTGCAAGGCAGATCACCAAGAGTTCGAGGTATTTATACTCTATAAATCCCTGATATCTTGCAATTATATCAGAAGCGCGAATGGTCTACAGTTTGAACGATTTTAATCATTCTTTAATTTTTTTCCCCCGATAATATAAGGATTTTTTAGATTTGAAAACATGTTGAATCGTCAATTTAAAAGGTAGCACTATTTATACATGAGATGTATAGGAAATAAGTGACACCGTAATAATAACTTATTGAGTAAAGTTTTTTTATTAACATTTATGATACGAAGATGTACGCATGCTTCTTTGTACATATTTGCCACGTCAAATATAAATACCATTTTAAATAAGTTGTTGTCATCCAATTTGTAAGGACACTTGCATTTGCCTTTTACATTACGTGAGACGTAGTTAAATTGCAACCCAAGGTGATTATACACTTTTCATAAGACGTTGGTGTTACATGATCACAGTTCTTGATTGGACGACTTAATCAAGTTAAGTTGGTGAGACCTTAAGCTCGAGGTATAGATGGGATGAAACATGCTTACTAATATATTAAAGTAATAAAGTAAGTCCCATAATGTTTTAGGAATTGCACCGGTGGAAATTGGTGATCGGCAATTACCTTTTGAATACACCATTGCTAGCAGATCAACTGATGTGATAATAGGATCTTAGCCTTAGAAAATTAATTGTTTATAAGTTTAAACATGGGTAGTTAATTTTTTTTTAGGGAATACTATCGAAAATACTAACCGTTAAGTGAAACGTTTGTTCAAAAACATATGTAGGTTTAATCTTCCAAATAGATAACACCTGATCACTACATATTCTACATACAGTAATGAAACTCAAAATGCATATGCAAGGTCTATATTTAGAATTGATTTTTGTTGCCAAGAAAGTCTTCTTTTGGCCATTAAAAAGCATTGCATCCCTGTAACTAGAAAAAGCCCCAAATGACATACCGTTAAACAAAATATTTTTCTAAAATTTATGAAGTTTTTTATCACCTAAAAAGAGAACACCCAGATAATAAATCTTTTTGCATACTATCAAGTTATCAACAAATGAAATCGTTAAATGCCTACAATTTATTTGGAACCCGTTCATTATAAGAAGAAGAAAAAAAAGTGTTATTAACATAGACCTCAATTTTGGGTTGGAAACGACGCCGTTTCGATATTGCTAAAACGGCAGCCAAAAAACCGCCCAATATAAAAAAAAATTAAAAATAAAACCATTTACAATGCGAGTAACCTCAACATGCGACAATTTACGGAAACTACCTCAACTTTTATTATATTCATATTTTTAGTAAAATAATAAGTTTTATTTATCAAATATGTAAAACATTTCAACCGATTCATTCAGAAAAAATATATCGGTGATAAGATCTTCGAATTGCGAACAAAACGAGTCCAATCTTTTGTTTTGAAAGAGCGTAACAACCATTTACATACAAGGGGGAAAGAAGTGTTGAGAAACTTTGTTAGAAATCCAAAAAGGATCGGTCACTTCCAAAATATCGTTAGATAACTCGTAGCATAATATTTGAAAACTTAGTAAGCTAGTTAGGCAAAAGCCCGTGGAAAGCTCATGGATACTAAGGCCCAACCAGCCATACTCTTTGTATAAATATCCTCTCCACACATGGAGAGGGTGTTGGTTGTTCATTTTTCACACATAATATTACAAGTTTTCTCTCATCTCTCCTTTCTCTCTCTAAGTGTTCATCTAACCACTTCTCTCTCTAAACCATTCCATACGATCCACTAGTTGTGTGTTTAAGATATTCTACAATTGGTATCAAGAGTCATGGGGTGATTAGCAAGGTTTAGTGTGCGTTTTGTGTTATTGCTTTTGGTCCGAGTTTGGTTCGAACTCCACAAGAAGTTTTATACTTTTTGTGTGTTCAAAACTATAAAGATTCTTTACATATTCTTGTTTTATCTTAGTATAATCTAGTTGTACAAGCAAAACCTTGGAAAAGATATAAAAATCTTCATTTTCTTTGTTTTTTGGTTTGAAAAGTATTTTTGAGTCTAAAATCTTGATTTGAAATTTTTGTGTTAAAAAGTTTAAAGTTTATATTTTTAGGGTTCTATTAACCTAGATAAGTAAGAGAAGTACAAACAAAATCGGGTAGAAAGCATCGCAAAAAGTGGTGACTTTAAGTGGTTTGAAATTCTGTTTAGGCGATTTAAGCAAACTGTTGGTCTAGGCGAATTAATCAAGGCGGTTTAATCAGGCGAATTAATCAAGGCGATTTAATCAGGCGAATTAATCATCTCCAACTAAGGCGAATTAATCATTTCTCCTAAAGGCGAATTAATCATTTGCTTTAGGCGATTTAATCAACTGTGTTTAGGCGATTTAAACATTTGGGTTTGAAGGAATTAAACAAGGAGATTTAATCAGCTTTAATTAGGCAAATTAATCATCTCCAACTAAGGCGAATTAATCAGTTCTCCTTAAAGGGACTTAATCATCTCCTTTAGGCGATTAAATCAACTGTGTTTAGGCGATTTAAACATTTGGGTTTGATGGAATTAAACAAGGCGATTATAATCAACATAAATAAGGCGAAATAAACTGCTTTTGCATTAAGGCGATTTAAACAAATTCCAAACGCCGAATTAATCATTTTTCCTAAAGCAATTAAATTGCTTTAATACTAAAAATCATTGCTTGGGTTGAATTATACGGTTATTTCTTTGATTTGTAAAATCCCGTGAAATATTAACTTATTTTTCCGGTTTTATCAAGAATTGTAAAATCCCGTGTATTCATAAGACTCAATCACTTACTCAAACATCACTTTAACACAACAACTTCTAATCATTGAACGAACAAAAGATAATATATTTTCACTCAACAATTCAAGATGTCTACTTTAGCTGAATACATGATTGTTGCGGGTGCCGACAATCGTCCACCAATGTTGGTCAAAACCATGTATGGCTCTTGGGAAAGTCGTATGGAACTCTTCATTGAAGGTAAGGAGAATGGAAGAATCATGCTTAACTCAATAAAAAATGGACCACTAGTCTGGCCAACTAAAGTTGATGAACAAGGTAACTCAAGGGTTAAGACGTATGAAGAATTAACCGCTACACAAAAGCTACAAGCTGATTGCGATCTTAGGGCTGCTAATTTTGTTCTTCAAGGACTTCCACCAGATGTGTACTTACTTGTCAATCATCACAGAGTTGCCAAAGACATTTAGGGACAGAAGTCCAAGCTATAATTTCCAAGGAACAGTCATGACAAAACAAGAATGTGAGTTATAAGTTGTATGACGAATTTGATAAGTTTACTCACATCAAGGGGGAAACACTTCATCAATATTACTTGAGGTTCGCTCAACTCATTAATGACATGAACATCTATAAGATGACTCTTCAACAAGTTCAAGTGAACATAAAGTTTTTTAATTGTCTTCCATTTGAATGGAGTAAATTTGTCACGGATGTTAAGTTAGCCAGAGATCTACACACTACCTAAGTATACCCAGCTTCAGCATATCAATCAACAACATGATATACATGCTAATGAAATTCAGTTAACCCATGAAAGATAGCAGGACCCTCTTGCTTTGGTTGCTAACCATCATCCCAATTCATCTTACTCTTGCAATGAAGTACCGTACAATGTTCCTCAGTATTCTCCACAACTTTCACCAATTGCTCAACAGATTTATACACCAGCACCAATGACTAATCCATATGATGCCACTTATCATATAAAGATTCAAAATCAAAATCCTCAACCATATCACTCTCAAGTCAATCAGATACCATTAACCGGCCCTACACAGTCTTACTTACCATCACTAGTTGTACAAGAACCACATGCTGAAGTTCACCAACCTGCATCTAACCTTGTTGTTCCTACATTTCAACAAGAGGGATGACCCAATCGAATGCATTAACAAAGCAATGGTATTATTAACAACTATGGCAACCACAAATTTCTTCAACAATAACCACTCCAAATTCGTTATATCCCTAGAAATTCATGCTACCATTCAAGATGGCCAGATTCTATTCAAACAAGTTCAGGGAGACAAGTTCAGAATTATTCTGGCATGGTACACAACGCAATGCTACAGAATGTCATAAACAAAAAGGCCCCAAGCCCTTGGACAGGGAAAGGCGATTAAGTGTTACAACTGCTAAGGTAAAGGGCACATAGCAAGGCAGTGTACTCGTCTAAAACGACCAAGGAATTCTGCATGGTTTTTCAGATAATGTTGCTGCTCGTTCAAAACAACAGATGAATGGTTAGATTTTAGATGAGGAACATTTGGTATTCTTAGTAGACCCTGGAATTCCAAATGGACAAGCTGCTCAGATAACGATACCACAGAATGCTGCCTTCCAGATTGTGATGACTTATCTTTAGCAAAAGCGGTTCTGATTGCTAATCTTTCAAGTTGCGATTCTGATAGATTATTTGAATGCATTTAAAAAAACTTCCATTATCATTATCTTTGAAGGAACGCAATAAGTTCATGAAAAGTTATAGCAAAAAGTTTTTATATAGACAGTGGTAAAGACGATACTTTAAAATTTTGACAAATCTTTTTTCTTAAGCATTCACACATACAATGACCCATGAACTAATCACATTTATTTTTGACCGATTCATACCAGGCACAGGCTAAAATTTCATAATCTCATTTGACTCGCATCCTTGTCGACCTTTATTAGGAGGTCTTATATAGTTCTTGATTTTTAAGTACATATCTCGAGCTTATAAAAAGTTCTTTTTAAGACCCGGTTAGTAGTGTATGCACCGCATGCGACCTATTACTGAATCCATAGGAAATGATTCAAGCCTCGGTTAAGCGTTAAACGCAATTTACCTAAGAGTGTAGCTTCTGCCCTTCGGAAGTATAATTATGTAAAGTGCTACCGTATTATAAGTGAACCATGAAAACTGAATATCAATCCTAGCATTACCCGAACAGACGCATTTTATGGTCTACCAGGGATTCATCACATACAGCCATTGTGAATAGATTTTCATAATTACTTAAAGTGTGCGCACTTCACAGAAGGGGAGCAAAGTCAACATGGCATACCTTTTGTTCATGGCTATGGAGCTTTGAATCTTGACATGCGGCAAGAAGAGAAGAAACCACCCCTCACCTGCCTATTCCCATAAGATCTTTGAATCTCGACCCAAGTTCCTTCCAAATCAGGTAAAGCTATATGTGACAAAAAAAATACAACGTTAAAAAACACTGCATGATCAGAACAGTCCATAATGCAAACACTATAACATGTTAAATAAATGACCAGATGCGAAAAAAATATATTAGTAAAAGCTCGATATCTGAACATTCTACCATTCTTCAGTTGTTTTCTGGTGCAGCTCAGTTTGCACACATATAAAAGCTTGATATTTAGTATTTAGTAGCTACTTATGTCGTTGCAGATCACGTTTAGTAACAGATAAAAAAAGTGGATATCTCATAGGTGTCTTACATCGCGTGAGCATTACAGAGTTTAACGACTCTGTATTTCCTAACGATCTCGCTGAGCGGACATTAGATTTGGTGCCCAACCCACGGTCCCGTTCATTAACTTCTAAATTAAACTTGTAACATACCTTGTAACCGATTAAACCAACCATGTTCGAAGGAAACTGACGGAAACGGGCATGACGAACTCGTTTTCCAAAACCATTCTCGGTCACATACAGTAGCTGGCGGTATTTGTTCGCATACGGCACATAACAGTGAAGCCGCCAACAACATACGGCAACCAATTATGCCATTCTCGCATCCCATTTATTTCAAATATGTGTGTCAACAATTTTCATGAAACCCTTGTATTTTAAAAATCTGTTAAAAATACTTTATAGGGCTTTTAAACTTTTTGGCTCAGAGTTGCAATTGCAGGCCGAGATTAGAATGTACCCGACCCGCCATGGCTGCAAACACGTAGTCATGCTGCCTCGTCAAGACTCGTGTAATAAACGCGCGTAAACGCTACACTATCTTCATCGCCTATGTCATGTAAGCAGCAAAAGCACTTGGTTAAAGCACTTACGTCTGCGGCTTATACGCACCTCATAACAACCCAAACATTATGAGCACAACTCAAACACAATGGATACACAGCAAACACACGGCTAATGTCTGTAGTTTATAAACATTGTTCCGTATAAACATAAGCAAACCGTGTCGTAAATGCAACCCATGGCTGCTAATGTAATCATTTGCCTCGCCAAGGCTGCAAATGTAATTATTTGCCACGTCATAGCTGCGAATATTCCGCCATGGCTGCAAATATGTTTTCAGTACCAAACCCAACACCTATATCATTGTCATGGCTGCGAGCTTAAGAAGCTCACCCCGCCGCGATGCAAATAGTACCGGCTTAAAACGACCGAATTTCATGGTTGGGAGCTTAGTTTTGACCAACAAAAGGGTATCCGAGCCCATCATGGATAGCAAGCACTTTTTAAGATAGTGGCCTATCATGATTGCAAACAACTTTTTTAAAAGATAGTGTGGGCCACGCCAAGATACGGGTGGCATTCACCCATTGGTATTTCCAGCAAGTTTATTAAGATGGACAAAAAGCAGCACACTAAACTTGAACCTATCAATCAAAAACGTGAATCGGACACAACACACATAAAACAAATATCCCAGCTTAGCGATAAGATTTGTGATTCATTAAGCCAAGCAAAACACCATTCGAGCTATCATTGTACTTAAGCCCGGCCATAGCCTGCCCGAAAATCCAACAAAATACACACTATCAGATATTTTCACATTTTTCCCAGGTTATATTTTTTGGAAGTTAAGCCAAAAAGAAGCTAATCTACTTTTTAAGAAATCAGTTTTACGAACAAATAAGCGAAAGAATTCATCCTACATATAATAATATAAACAAGAAATAAAAATTCCAACATTGCAACCAAAATAAAAGCAACAATTTGTATTATACCTGAAGCTCCCTTTGATTGAATTAAGCATTCTTGGATCTTCCGCTCAAGGATCAAACGGCGGTATCGATTTCTTAAACAAATACACCAGATAATAAAAAACTCATTAAAAATCTATTAAGCAATCCAAAAAAATTAATTATTAATACACAAAAGGTTAAAAAAGAAAACAAAACTAACGTATAAAAGATTAGAGTTAGGAATACTTACACACGAGATTTTGGCTTTCTTTTGCAATCATCTGCAAAAGTGGATTGTGGATTTATGAGATGAAAAAGATGAATGAATGGTTCCGGAATTTGTGGATGAAAGATAGAATTGGTGATATAGAAATTTTTGTTGGTTTTTATTTAACGGTAAGATTGTGAGAAAATGTGGGAAAATAATGATATAAGAAAGACGCGTGTTTTATTTGGGAGTGGACAGGTGTACACCGGCCGGAAACAGCCTTGCAAAACCGGGTCAACCCGCCGGAATGGGTCAAAATCCGCCGGAAACAGCCTTGCATTAAAAACTCCTCGGGGAGGCAATACGGCCTTTATATATAAATTATAAGTTAATAATAGCGAATAGCGAAAGCAGTAGGAAAAGTCCATAACTTTTCATTTGGTTACATCGATTTTAAATAACAAACAAGAACAATCGTTCGGATGTTTAATTTCGTCGAAGTAAAACAAGTACTAGCATCATAGCGTATCTCGGTGACGTGTAGTGTGGGCATACCATAGAGGTTATCTACTTTAACAACTTGTTTGGTTTTGCGTATTATATTTATACATACGCGTTATTTAAGAACGGTGTTCGCTTATTGCTAAAAGGTACAAACGTTATCTTAATCCATTTTTGTTTAATTGACAAAATTTTTATACTGATTCTAATTAATTCCACTATAACTTGCGACTCTATGTAATAAGTTTTGTGTACACCCAACACATACATGGTTATATCTTTAATTGTCAGTTCTTGTTTTTTGTCAAGTAATAGTCGTCAAGGTTAAGTTTGCTTAATCCATGTGGGTTATGCATTTGTTGCGTGGTCTAAGAAGAGGTCCATCCCTCTTTTTCATCTTGTAAGTAATTATAATTTTTTTTAGTATATTCATTGGGTACAACTCTTTACTTAAAAAAAAGGCTTATATTGAAATGAATTTTTACGTACATACAGTTTTATAAAAAATATTGAAGTTTAATAACTTTAAAATAAACCACGGGGGTTAAAGAGGCGCAATTCTATAAAAAAAATTAATTATATAAATAAACTTACACTTTTTGCTATTTACGACTATTTTATATAACAAACTTTCTTTGTGAAATATATAACAGATATACGGGAACTTTTTTAAATAAAAACATGTCGACAAAACGAGCCCAATATTGATATCATTTTGAGATACGTATGATTTTATAAAAAATATCGACGCTTAATATATATTAAAAAAAATATTTTCTAGGCACACCCTTAGTCTATGGGCTATTTATAGACAAATCTATGAAAGTTTACATCTTACAAAAATTACTGTCTAAAATATATTTTTGACAAACAAACAAAAATAGCAATGGCCTTCGTAACTTATTTTGTTAGTGATACAATGGCCTTCGTAACTTATTTTTCATGACTTTATGCCATATTTGATGATATCGAAATTTGTCACAGTTTGTCGACCCCACTGATTATTTTACTATTTGACTTCGAGTTTGAACGCTCGCCTCATATTTTTGAAATACATACGTCGTCACGTAATCCACCGCATAGAAACATGCCGACTAATTGGAATACGATTAATAAGTTCCCCTAGTAACGTGCAGTTTTGGAACATCAACTTTTGGAACACGACTCATTAATGTCTCATAATTATTGCAAGTACCTTCACCTTTTTCCCGAACACCTCGCTAGCTAACGACACTAAACTACAACAATAAGCAACAGATTTTATAATCAACAAACAAGAAAGATTACCCCAGATGCGTTGCTGCGTGTCGGTATTTTTTTCCGCGCGGTTATTCTGGGCATTTTTTGTTGGTTAATTTTTCTTCGGTCTCATGTTTAATAGTTTGTTTTTTTCCTCATATTAAATGAAAAAAAAAAAAATTCAATAAAGGGGATATTTTTATTTTATTTTTTGGCCCAGGCCGATAGAAAGTCGTAAACGTAATTTTTTTTTTTGGGCCGATGAACAGTAACCACAGGTATAAAATTTTTTTTGGGCCGATGAATAGTAACCGCGGGTATTTTTTTATCTGAATGCGATGTCGGTACAATTGTAAAATTTAAAATTTCCCCTATTTTTGTGCCAACAATTAAAAAAAAAAAAAAAATTTAGGGCCGCCACACACGTAGAATAGTAAAAAAAAAAAAAAAAATTTGCCGCGGCCCAAGAACTGTAGCTTGCTACATTGCCATAGCGTGAACATGTTTTGGGCATCTCAAAATGTTACACGCAACAGGATGACTGTGTAATGATAACTATATAATTTTTTAAATGTGTTAGCATTTTATAGAATATAGAACATTAAGCACCATTGTTTAAGTTGAAGTGTTTCATAAATTTATATAGAACGGCAATTTTTATTAAAAAAATTAGCAAGATGCTAGACGCTTACAGAGAAATTAGATTAGGGTTTTTAAACCACTCAATCCAAGAAAATTTAATTCTAACTCTAGATCGAATCCATAAAAAAGACCTAGAAACAATGTCATCAAACATCATAGACTTCGCACGAAATCCAGGAACGCGAAAATCGCCTGATTACGCCAATCCCAAATGAACCACCACACAAGTGAAGTGTTTCATTTATGAATCTAATGCGACATTTGTTATAAGATTTGCAAACCTTTTTAGTAAAAACAACATGTTAAATCTAATTAAAAAAATATGTACCGCCTTCTACCCCTCTAAAATGAAATTTTCGGTTAAACTTTTCCCGCTCCTCCAAAAAATTATCAATCCCTCAAACCATTGTTCGACTCCAGTGAGCACCTTTCCCCCTTTCCTCCATCCTATCTCTAGTATCACATATTTTAAATTTTAACATATTTTAAAGAGGATATTAGCCAGTGATAATCGACTTCCGATTCGGAGTCAGCCTAATTGAAGATCGTATTGTTTAATCTTCGTGGTGACCAAGGGTTCTTCCATATTTTCACGGTAACTTCATTGTAACTACAAAAGATTCGTGGTGACCAAGGGTTTTCTGCTATCACCAATTAGTGTAAAAAAGTAAGGTTTTTTCTTTTGATTCGAATATTTGGTATTCAATCACTCTCATGGCGGCTTACACAATATTCGATCTAAGGTTAAATGTTTAGATTTTTCTTTCTTAAGTTTTTCGAAGATTTGTAGATGTACTCTCCTATTAAATTAATGTTAATGATGGGTGACTATTTTAGATGGCGAGTATATTCGTCAAAAAGAGTGAATATTGACAATGTATAATCATGTTTCAGTTTTTTGATTGCTTATTATCACACAATTATCGAGTGCAGATCTTCTTTACTGTTAATCAACCAAAATTATAAGGCAATTCATATCTTATCCAAGGTTTATGTTTGTTGAAGTATATTTCTGATTTTATATTAGATGAGTTAGATGAGTGAGATATATTGTTTACATCCTCATGATATATAATTATATTTTGGGTATTTTTTTAAGTATCTTTGTGCTCATAATCACCTCATATAACTATGATCAGGTCATATAGCTATAAACTCATAAGCCCATTATTAGTGTTTGGGTTAGCTTTTCCTTTTAATTTTTGCTAGCTCTAGTGATTGAGGGTTGAAAGTCTTGTGATTCTTGCTTGATATTGGGTTAATTTCACCATAAAACATCATCACATATCATCCTTCCTTTTGAAGTTCTAGTTGGTTTATATTAAAGGTTTTGTAAAGATTTTCAAGGGTTATGATTGTGGGTTAAATATCTAGTTGAAGTCTTGTTTATTCTTGATTTTCATCTTTTCTCCTCTTTTGTAAGGAACATTGTTTCTCTTATTTTTAACTTGTAATAATTCATATTCTTTATTTATTTTTCTGAGATTGTATTGTACACTGCTATAAAAAGTGGAATAGAGCCCCCCTACATTAAGCCCTGTTTTTCTAAAAAAAGGGTTCTATCACTAATAAAGCCAGGTTCTGGTTTAAACAAGCAGGATCTATTACAAAGTCCATAATAAAGCCCTCTTTCTTGTTTAACAACCGTGCTCTATTCATGTGGCGGGATTATCCAATTTCAAATTTTTTCAGTACATAAAACCCAAACACGACCCGGGAGTATCCAATTTCAACTTTTTCGATACATAAAACCAAACACAACCATTCTTCATCCCCACCTAAATCACACACACACTGTGCCATTGCTCTTACTCCATCCACCATCTACTCCCTGCTTCAAACACCACCGCTAATGGTGAGTCATATCCATTCCATTTTGTACTTCTAGAATTTTAATTTAAACTAAGGTCTAGATATGTATGTGTTAATTTTGGGGTTAATTTATGTTTTACTTTTTAGGACTGGTTGTTCGTATAATCTATGTGTTTATATTGTTACTTTGAGGGTTAATTGGAACCTTGGGATAACTGTAGATCCGATTGCTAAGAGGTCATTCATTTTTTTTTTGTTATTATTTTGTAGCTTACTACTGTTATCTAGGGACTGTGCTAAGTTTGTCTGCTTTAGCTTATGGATAACTAAATGATTTATTCTCTATGGTTCTTGCACCAGGGAAATGTGGTTCTAGTGCTGGCACATGTCTCTTGTATTCATAAAGGTTTCTAGATTCGAAAGTGTTTTGTTATGTAACATTAGGTTTGGATTACCATGTGTACATGGGCAAATTAAAAACAATTAAAATGTTTGTTGTGTAAGTATATGTTTGTACTTATGGCTTTGATTTTGTTAACTGCCCAAAACATTTACCTATCTTGAGTAAATGGTTGATTTGGTCCTAAACTATATTAATGGCACTTAATCTTTGACTAGTTCTTGCGTTTGTTTGAGTGTTACACTAACTAATGATACACTTCAATATGTTTGGCGTTACATTAATTACTTGTTACAGTAACTTAAGATTGGGCTTTACTCTGCAATGTTCTAGGAAATTGAAGGGAGTACAATTACAGAACACAAAGTCGATGGGGGTAGTACAATCTTATTATAAACCAGCTGCTAGAGGAGTCGTCCCAACTATGGAGGTAAGAGTTCTATATATACTCTAATTCGTATGTGTTTGCAAGGCTTGTTGGGGAATGACAATATTGGTTGTTTTTGTCTCTGCATCTACTCATGCCTGTAAAGGGTCTAAAACATTGACTTACCTTAACTAAATGGTTGATTTGTTATTTAAAATGCTTAATTTCCCAATGAATATCAGTAGACTTTTATCTATGACTAGTAGTTGCATTTCAATCCATTTATAAGCTTGCAGACGTAATGGTGTTGTTCTAATTACTTGGTACTTTAACCTTAAGTCTGACTTGAGGATGATTTGGATTGCTTATCAACCATCATATTATACGTGCAAGTTGTTTGTCTTGATTAATTGGTACTTTAACCTTAAGTCTAACCAAGTATCTGTGTATACATGGTTTTAAAGTCAATAATTCTTGCCTAATGTGTCTGCATATTTTGAACAGATTCTAAAATTACAAATGGTAAAAACAACAAAATTTCATTAGAATGAGCTTATATTGAGCAACAGTTGCAGCTTGATAAGGTAAAGTTACCAACTATTTTCAGCTTCTAATTTAACCTACGATATATGTATGATCTTGTTTAGTATAATGTGATTTTGTGCTTAAATATTAAATCGCCTTCTATGTTTTATCTCACATGCAGCGGCACAAATATTAGACGTTCCAAATCCACAAACAATCAGGTATGCAACATCAATTTTATCAAGTCGAAGGTCATGGAACTTAGTACCCATCAAATCTTTAATATATGGTTTGTCTTTGTATGCGCTCATGCTTGTGAACTGCCCAAAACATGCACTTTCTTGAATAAATGGTTGACGTCCAAGACTCCTTAATGGCTTCAAGGTTGCAATGTGGAGTGTTTCGTCAATGGACGATCTTCTGAATGTGCTGGATTTCTCTCCGCTGTTTGTAGCTTGAAAGGGTGCAGCGAGTCAAAAGTATTAAGTTAAAAGATAGCTATAATAGCAAGTTCACACTTACGTATTACTGTAATTGCTAGTTATTGTCGTCGTCCTAGTACTTTGAAACAATACATAATTTTGGAGGGCTAAGGTACTAGCTATAAAGATCGTGCATATAATCAGATGGATTGAAGCCATATTGGTGGGCTAATGTGGCTACTTGATCTTCCATCAAAGTGAGGCTCAATGGTTCCATCACACAAATGGTATATCCCCATGTCCCTCCCTCCTCCATTCTTGCTTCCATAATATAACACGAAAACGTCATCTGTGAAGTATATGCAATTTCCTTTTATCACCCTTGTAGTGTCCTCTATCCAAAATGATGAACTATATCCCACAAACAAAGTTTTACGACCCAAATCCTTTACTTTAGACCATTTTTCACTTGCCAAATCATATTCAAAAATTGGGAAAAGCCCTTTTGAACTTGTGTTTTCTAGAAAACCTTCTCTTAATCATCTAAGGGTGTTTGGTTGTCTCTGTTTTGCTACTATTCTTAACAATTCTGATAAGTTTAGTAGTAGGTCAGATAAGTGTGTTTTGGTGGGATATTCCAGTTTTAAAAAAGGGTACAAGTTATTTAGTCTTGATAGAAAACAATTTGTATTTTTTAAACACAAGGAATCTAACATATCAAACAAGAACTAGTAACACAAATCGTTTCTGCACGAGACATCCTAACCTAATCTCAGAAGCATTTTGTGTATGTGTTAAAATTAAACATCCACACTTGGCGTTTGTCTCGTCGCAATAATATAGTTGATAGTGTTATCAAACTTCATTCTTTTAAGTGTCCCATTTGTGATGAAGGGCTGGAAGACATGCACCATCTGTTAGTTGATTGCACCGTCGCGAGTAATATTTGAAAAGCAGTGGTAATCCTAACCCAAATATTAAGAGATTAAACATGTAGTATAAATAAATGATAGCTATAATAGCAAGTTCACACTTACGTATTACTGTAATTGCTAGTTATTGTCGTCATCCTAGTACTTTGAAACAATACATAATTTTGGAGGGCTAAGGTACTAGCTATAAAGATCGTGCATATAATCAGATGGATTGAAGCCATATTGGTGGGCTAATGTGGCTACTTGATCTTCCATCAAAGTGAGGCTCAATGGTTCCATCACACAAATGGTATATCCCCATGTCCCTCCCTCCTCCATTCTTGCTTCCATAATATAACACGAAAACGTCATCTGTGAAGTATATGCAATTTCCTTTTATCACCCTTGTAGTGTCCTCTATCCAAAATGATGAACTATATCCCACAAACAAAGTTTTACGACCCAAATCCTTTACTTTAGACCATTTTTCACTTGCCAAATCATATTCAAAAATTTGAAAGCTTTTTGTCATGTAAGTCTCTTCACATAACTCATCATCGATGTCATCGAACATGCCCTCTCTGATAGCCACCAACAATCTCTTCCTCTCGCCATCATCCAATCCAATTATATATGCTCCGCCAATATCTTGTAGATTATAATCATATAGATCCACCGGCAGCCTTGCAACATCAACCAAGACTGGATCTTTTCCGTGAACATCACACGCTCGGATATGGCGTTGGCCGTCAAAACTATAAACTTGCCCGTTGTAGTAAGTGATATCATATATGCTCGAGCTCCAACCCTTTTCAACAGGTGTCCACTTGCTCTCTCCGATATGACAAAACCCTAACTTCCCAGAACATCCCCATAATATCAGAACCAACGAGGACGGAGCAAGAAAAAACAGCTTTCTGATGCCGAGATTCCAATCTGAAGTCTCCAAGAATCTTGGAAAGGTGTCAATCTTAGGAAGATTGAAGATTTCACGCGATAATGGATTGATAAGTTGGGAAGCATGATCATCTCCAACGGTTACAAGCCACCCACAAGAAGACATACATAACTTACCATATGCTTCTGGGAGTCGTATCTTGCGGATGGTCTCGCTTGAGAGGAGGAACAAATCACGAAACTCCGAATCACCCTTTTTCTCAGAAAGCATAAGAGATGGTAACCGCGAAGGAGGTCCATTGCCTTTGGCAGCTACTAAGGCTGCTGAATGCCAAGACTTACAAACCCCAGCAAAAGATGGATAATCTTCATAAAAAAGTATATGTCTACGTGCTATAACATCAAGTAACTCGGGTAACATCTCTGACCATTCCATTGTAACCGTCTTTTTAACTAAAGTAACACCTAGCTGCAACAAAATTATAAGGTTATTAGCTAGCTATCTATTAGCCATCGATCTATCGTCTTTTAGTAAATTAAGGCATAGCGTATCATTCGACTTATGGAATTCGAACATTCAAATTTGTTTGTTTCTTTATATCTCAACAAATTATATGATCGAATGATTAGGTTCATGTCACACAAAAAAGCTCAAAATATAAAAAGGAGTCGTACGTACCTGAATGAATATATTGTCGACAGGATCGTTGTTGGTAATTTTGGTCGATGGATTTTTTGCTTATGTTTTATAGAAAAGGAATCACAGTTGGGTTGGAATTTACTTATTTAGAAAAAAAAGAATCACAATTGGGATGGGATTTCGCAAATCAACCCCCCAATTTTTACTTATTTGATATACTTTGTGAACATAGAATAAAATTTTTGTTTTCTTAATAATCTTTTCTATACTTAATATATAAAGCATTTTGCCTCAATTCTTGAAAAGTGAAAAAGTGAAAAACATAATCTATCTTAGGAAACTAATCAATGTTAATCAATATATAGTGTTCACACTTTATAGTGTGAAGTTATTAAGGCACGTGTTCACACTTTATAGTGTGTGGAGTTGAAAACTTAACACTTAGTTTGTGTGAACCAAATGGGTTTAGCAAATAATTTCATACTTGTAAGTGTGAAGATTTATAAAAAAGTTCACACTTTCAAGAGTGAAGATTTTAAAACAATGTAATTTTTAAAACAACTCCTTACACTTTTAAGTGTGAATAATTTTTTGCACACTCACAAGTGTGAATATTACAAAAAAAGTTCACACTTTCACGGGTGAAGATTTTAAAACAATGTAATTTTAAAACAACTCCTCACACTTTTAAGTGTGAATAATTTTTTCACACTCACAAGTGAATATATTACAAAAAAAGTTCACACTTTATAAAGTGTGAAGAAAAAAGTGTGAACAAGTGACCAATTTGTTGTAGTGAATGTTTTTTAGAAACCGGTTCTCTATTCGACCCGGTCGAGTCACCGGGTACCCCGTTAGCCGGTTCGATCACCGGGTAACCCGGTCTTCCACCGGGTCAAACCGGGTTTCAAAAATATAAAAACCGGTTTAATTTGACTCGTCGGGTCTCTATTTGACCCGATCGAGTTAGCGGGTCATCGGGTTACCGGTTCAACGGTTCGACCACCGGGTCAACCGGTTTTCCAACGTGTCAAACCGGGTTTCAAAAATATAAAAACTGGTTTAATTTGACCCGTTTTTTGACCGAAAACGGTTCAGCCAGTTATACCGCTGGGTCAAGCCGGGAAAACATTATGTGTTATCCAAAATTCTCAAACTTTTATTTTTCGTTTATAACCCATAAACTTATTTTATCACCACAACTATTTGCCGCTATAAAATCCCGTTGCTATGCACGGGTACTCGTCTAGTATCTAGTAAAGAAAAATGCAATGTGAGGATTTTCGTATTAAAAAAATGATTGTTTCCTTGTTAGGGAACATTCTCTTAATTTTTTTTTAATTCTAATTTTTATTTTAAAATAAAACCTAAAAATTTCCTTATTTGACACTATTTTCTAGGGGTGTGTAAGAAACCGAAAAACCGAACCTAAACCCAAAAAACCAAAGAACCGAAACCGATTGAAAAACCGATGGTTCGGTTTTCGAATTTTGAAAAAACCAAAGTTTTTGGTTCGATTTGGTTTTATCATTAAAAAAACCAAATATAAACCGAACCGATCTTTATAAACATGTGAGCAAAAACAAGTTCTGGTCGAAGCCAAGGGACGATGAATATGCTTCGTTAGATTAACTATATCATGTCGAGTAACTACTCTTTATTTCATATGTTTCTTGTACATGTCATTTAGGACACATTATAAGTTCTTTTATATGAGTTTTTTGTGTTTATTAGGTTTTTATCGTTGTTATCGTGTTGTTTTATAACACATAAACAATTTTTTAGGATTTTATATGGTTAATTATTTCTTGACGTCATTGTTATGTTTGTTTTTCTTGTTAGGATTGTTTCTTTAAAGCTTTGAAGGTGTTAGTTTATGGTATATTGCAAATCGACATGTAAATCTCGATAAATCGTATAGAAATCAAAAAACCAAACCGAAAATATACCGACAACCGAAAAACCAAACCGACACAAAACCGAAACCGAATGATTTCTAAAAATCAAAAACCGAACCAAACCAAACCATGGTCACACCCACTATTTTCTCTAATTTTTGTTTTTTATTTGATATGTTTAAAAAAATACAAAATACAAATGTACTAAAAAGATGTTCTATTATAGTTTAGGGGTAAATTTTAATACAAAAGAATTTATGTAAATATAAAGGTTTCATTTTTGTAAATTGTAAGTGTTTGATCTTGTATCTTGTGCGTGAACGGTATGTGCAATTCCCGTGTGTCCACCAACTGATTGACACTTTTTTAAAAAACTTTTTTTGGTATATATACAATGCAATTAGGGTTACCCATTCATTATTAACCCTAGCCACACACACCACCTCCATGTCCTCCATCTTTTCTGGTGCCGCCTCCGACCACCACCACAGCCACCTCCATGACTGCTTCATCACCACGCCACCCTCACCACCATCTCCCAGCCGCCTCCCCACCATCATCCCCACCTCCTCACCACGACAGCACCCTCACCACCACCTCGTCACCACCATCACGACCACCTCACCACCTTCATCACCACGCCACCATTAACATCATCACTACCATCTCCACCCCGCCACGACCCACTAAGGGTGTGTTTGGTTTTACAGCCTTCGAGTGCGTTTGGAATTGTGGTTAACAGCCCATAAGGGTGTTTGTTTCTGGGTTTTCATGCCCTAAAGGGGTGTTTGGTTTTGGGGTTAATAGCCCCAAAGGGGTGTTTGGATCTGGGTTTAACAGCATAGGGTGCGTTTGGTTTTAACAGCACATAGGGTGCGTTTGGTTCGCTGTTTTAACAGCTTTCGGGTGTGTTTGGTTCTGCGTTTTACAACACATAGGGTGTGTTTGGCTTTGCTTATTTTTATTATCTATCTAGTCTCGTTTAGATATATATTGAAACGCGTGGGTATTTGCAACATCGATTGAGTTTTATAAAAATGGGAAACGTCGTATAAACGAATAGGTCATGCCGAAATTTCTATAAATTTCTATACTTAGTAATTTTCACTAAAATTCTATTATTTTAGAAACATGATAAAAGGACGAAGTTATATGGTCTTAAGATTTTTAATTTGTAATTATACAATAACTCGACAACAAACGAAAACTACACTTTTACAAATGAGACAACCCTTTTAGCTAAAAAGGAAACGAAATACTAATTTATAAAATATTATTTTATAAATCCCTACTAAAAGATAAACCATAATTTTTGTAGAAACTTTAAAAACATCGTTTACTTAATTCATAACTTTAAAACGTGTGTTTACTTTTATGCAAGAACGTTTTTATTAATTTAATTGGTGATTTTCGAAAACGTGTCAAATTATTTTATTTCAATTATTTTTCTCACGTTTCTTATATAATACCTGCAAAGTATTATATACTTCGATTATTTTTGGTTGTTTGTCTTTGTTATATAATTCATGCTATGAATTATATACTTGTTCAGTTTTCATATGTAATATATATTAGGTATATATAGTACATACTTTGACTTGTTCTTCGACTTCTTTATTCATTGTAACGTATAATACTCGTCACGTATTATATATTTCTCTTGTCTTTCAAATGTAATATATACGGAATATATTACATACCTTGCTTTTACCTTTCGATTTATTTTATTTAACCAACCACAAAACTATTACAACTTGGAAATCCAAATCTTTATCAATGTGTCGTGTTGATGTAATTATCCATCAGAAAACCCAAATACATTATCCTAAGCTGGTGGGTAATAACCGCTAAGATAAACCGCAACTTCTTGGTCGAGCCGTTCTGGTTTCTGTTTGTGTTGTGCTTAATATGTGCATTTCTGCCAATCGTTCTACAACATCGAGGTGAGTTTATAGCCCCTATTTCACTTATTTTACAATTACTTTACAAATCTTGAGGGAGAATACATGCTCATTACAACTTGTTTACATACTCATACTTATACTCATTTACAAACTCGGTTACTTGATTGATTGTTGGATCGTTTTACTGAATAGATCTTAACCTTCAGCTTGCAAAGGGTTTGTTACTTTAGATGAATCTAGAGCAACAATAATGAAACACTGATTGAACACTATTGATTATGCGGAATCTAATCAATAATGCTAAGAAGAACAATATTGAATATCACAAAAGAACTTTTATATTAAACCTTGAATCTGCCTAGGTTACAGATTACAAACTATGATTACTATTCGATCTCTATGATCTGTGTAGAACTATATCTACTAACTATGCCTAGGGTTCCTTTTATAGACTAAGGAAACCCTAATGGGCTTTATAAAACGCGTACAAAGATCATGCATATCCTTTCCTAAGATATCTCATGCATATCTCATAAACGGTACTAACTATTTTATACTAACGGTACTAACTAACTGATCAGTACTTAACACTTTGTACTGTCAGTACTAATTACAACTAGCGGTACTAAGTAATATAACTAGCGGTACTAAGTCAGGAATGCATAATTCCCAACAATCCTCCCATAAACATGATTGTTTAACTTGTTAACCTTCATGTTTCTCCAGTTTATTCATCTTGAACTCTTGGAGGATGTATCCAAACACTCTGTCAAATCTTGATCTTGATATTTGATAATTTTGACATCTTCAGCTATCCATCTTTATCAGCAACATGTCTTCTCAGCAACACAACAACATCCAACTAAGGCTTTGTTTGTTTTTTAAAAATTCCCTCAAATAACCTCTTCTAACCTCTTACCTCTGCAGGCGGGCAGAGGTTATTTGTTTGTTTTTTTGCACAGAAAAGTGGTAAAAAGGTCTTCTAAGCTCTTCAAAAATTCAGACATAATTTATCACTTCTTACCTCTTCTTCTCACTTCTTTCTACAATAATTAAATAATTCATACTTTTTCTGGGTTTATACGTTTTTAACTGTCTTTATTCTTTTTTGTACGTTTTTTTACGTTTTCATCCATTTTAATCCGTTTTCTACGATTTCTACGTTTTTCTCCGTTTTTCTACGATATATAATATTTTTTTACGTTTTCATCAGTTATTTTACATTTTTGTCAGTTTTTTTACGTTTTCGTCAGTATTTTTACGTTTCCGTCTGTTTTTTTACGTTTTCGTCAGTATTTCTACGTTTTCGTCAGTATTTTTACGTTTTCGTCATTTTTTTTACGTTTTCGTCATTTTTTTACGTTTTCGTCTGTTTTTTACGTTTATTTTACGTTTTCGTCAGTTTTTTACGTTTTCGTCTCTTTTTTTACGTTTTCATCAATTATTTTACGTTTTCGTCAGCTTTTTTACGTTTTCGTCAGGTTTTTTACGTTTTCGTCCGTTTTTTACGTTATCGTCCGTTTTTTTACGTTATCGTCTGTTTTTTTACGTTTTCGTCAGGTTTTTTATATTTCGTCAGTTTTTTTACGTTCTCGTCTGCTATTTTACGTTTTCGTCTATCTTTTAACGTCTTTGTCAGTTATTTTACGTTTTCGTCTGGTTTTTTTACGTTTTCCTCTGTTTTTCAAGTTTTCGTCCGTAAAAGTCGTTTTTGCCTATTTTTACGTCTTCGTTCGGTTTTTTATGTTTTCGAACGTTTTTTCTACGTTTTTGCCCTTCTTTTTACGTCTGCGTCAGTCTATTTACGTTTTCCTTCATTTCTTTACGTTTTCGCACTTCTTTACGTTTTTTCAAGTTTTCGTCCGTAAAAGTACGACAACGTAAAAAACAGACGAAAACGTAAAAAATGACGAAAACGTAAAAGTAACTGACGCGAAAACGTGAGTAAAAAAATGACGAACGTTTTTAAAAAATGACGCAAACGTATAAAAAAAAAACTGACGCGCAAAGTAAAAAATGAGCATAATCGTATATAAAAAAAATGACGTAAACGTAAAAAAAAAAACGTAATGAAAACGTAAAATAAAATGAACCTAAATAACGTGAAATAACTGCTCCGAGAGTAAGACAAAAAACTGTCGAGAAAACGTAGAAAATATTTGCGAAAACGTTAAAATAACTGACGAAAAACGTAAAGTAACTGGACCATAAGACGGTAAAAACACTTGTTAAAAGTTAGTAGAAACCATGAGGGGCGAGTAGGTAATCGAAAGAAGTAATTCAGAGAAAAGAAAAAACAATGGTCTTTTTCTTGTGCTGATGAGAGCGTAGTTGCCTATATTCTTCTGACAGGATATGGTTTGCCAGATGAGAGGTAAAACCTTTGAAGAAAACACCGAATGCCGTAATTGACGTGTATATGCTTATGATTCTCAGACAAAACAACTAAAATAAAGAAATATATGTTGCAGACTAAGATAAAAAAAAGGGGATGGATTTCCTCTAGTATTGCCGCCAGGGTTTTAACGAAACATTTTAAGAAAATTTAGAATCATGAAATATATCGTGCTCACATCTTGACATCTTTGACATAAAAGTAGTTAGTTATACTTGCAAATGAATCTCTTAAATGACGAGTCGTTTATTCAATTGGGCAAAAAACATACACGGTAGATACCGCCATATAGTTATGTCATGTTTTTAAGTGTCACGAAATACATCCTTATAGAAGACCCGAACAATAACTACGTGTTGATAAACTACAAGCAAAATAACCCGCGCGTTGCGGCGGGGCGTAATTTGTTGCGAATCGATTTTGAACGAATATTGAGTGGGAATGTGCACGCGCGTTGCGACGGGGCTGACTTGTAATCAACACATGTATTTTATTTCACTGAGTATTTCTTTTCAACAACTAGCTCAGAAGCATTGCAATATTGGGCTCGTTTTGTTCGCAATTCGAAGATTTTTCCGCAGATATTTTTTGATCTGAATGAATCGTTAGATATGTTGTTAAAGTCGTAAATGATAAAAAGTTGAGGGTACGTTTTCTAAATATTGTTTTGTTTCCTATTTTGTGCCGGCAACTTTTTTTTTAAATATTACCTACTTGTATGTTTCACGTTATTATACTCGCGCCACAAATATTAATTAAGTAAAAAAAAGCAAATGGGCTGGCCTAAACTGGGAGCCCAAAAATCAGCTGAGCCCATGATGCAAATTTTGGCCCATGACACATACGACGTCGTATGTGATCAGTTTTGATATATATAGTAATTCACCATAGCAAAAACATGAATGTGAAACAGATTTGAACCTAGGCCTTTGATTTGACCTCCTAGCTCTAACTGGACACATAGATTCACGTAATATGACTTTGATGCGGCTCTCTTCTAGTCTTTCTTACACTTGTTTATAACGATTACTACGAAAGAAGCACATGTGAACTTTTTAACTGACCCAGTCGGATGAAAGATCTACACTTAGACCGGCCGACGTTTTAGTTTTTGGATAGGTTGGAGGAACATGCGTGCGTGGATTTGACCGGGGTTTCTCCTCTCGTGGGGTTAAGTAGTAGGGGTTTTACAGCGGGCCAGGCTGCTTTGAAAGCTGCCTCGTGCAAAGTGACAAAACACGAGAAAGCATGCATTGAAAATCAACATGTGTTTTTCCTTTTGCGTTTGATACCTTTGGTTTTCTTGCACCGAAGGCGGTGGAGCTACTCAGCCGAGTTCAACGGTTTATGCACATCAATGTTATGACACCTAGATCTACGGATGTGGTTTTTAACCGTATTAGCTTTGCAATCCAAAAAGGGGTCGTGCGGCGCGTGGTTGTTGTACGCTTACCTTCTATCACTATGTAATTATCTTATTAATAAATTGAATCTTCTTTTTAAAGGATAACAATTGTATCTTGGTAAATTACCGTTGAATCGTAGATTATAAGTGATTTCAAAGTTGGTTACTCTCTTGTATGCCCTTTGAAGTTTATTAGATGTCAAAATTACAATTTCAACTGATGGTGTTACCCTTATTATGATATATAAGCTATAGACTCAAATGAGATTCATAGACGTGCCTATAGGTGCAACCAATTTAATAAGAAAGCTAGTTGGAGTGAAAAACCTTATTACAAGCTTCATCTATATAATTAGCATGTACATGTATGTATATATACCTTTCTTACTCAAGTAAGTAACATACATATGCAAGTTGTATAAACATCTGATTAAATCTTCATGTGGGCTCTACAAATATATGGAATATATTCGATTACATCTCATCTTACAATATTTCATATCCTATAAATAGGATACGTACACATCATCTTCATCTCAATCTTATAGCTAAACACTCTCATCACGAGTATACAAGCCTTCTTATCATCGTGTGCATCTAAGTGTCATAATGCAATTTATATGATCAATACTAACTTGATCGTCGGAGGGGGTTCCCCCGGGCTCAGCCCGGGGTCCTCTCTAACGTTGTTTCTTTGTCTTTTCAGCATGATTATCGAAGAACCGAAGGTCAAGGTCAAAACGAGTCAAGGCCGGTCATCAAGACCTGACGAATGCGGATTTTGTAGCATCAATTTGGCGCCATCCTGGGCACTAACAAAACTGCTGTCATTGCTTCATATATTATCAGCAACTATAACTGAGTTTCCTCTTCAATAGGCGTATTGAGGTGAGTAAACATACATTGATCAAAGGTAAATTGTGTCTACGAAAATTACCAATCAACTAAACTATTGTAAATTTAACTCTTCAAAACAATTCATAATTTTTATATAGATTTAGTCCATATTATTTTTCTATTCAAAAAAAAATTACCCTTTTGTTTACAACAATTCGCATCAATTATATAAACCAAAAAACAAGTAATTTCTAATAAAAAATAAAACGACTAAAGTGGTAAACACATAATAACAAATTATATGCGTTAATAAAAAACATGTAGCCACATGCATTCTTTTTATACAATAAACCCTAATAATAAAATCTAGGTTTTATTATGCATATATTTAATCATGGCTCTCACTTTTATTAGAAGTGAACCACATGCATCGAGTTAACGATTGCGTAAGCCATAATTAAAATATACCACATAGCACAAACTTAATTTATTATTAATATTGAGGTCTTCCCCAATTCAAGATTTATCGTACTAAAATTAATGGCAACATAAAACAATACACGTAACAATTACTACATATATCCATATGATCCATGAAAAACATGCATGTTCGTCATGGATCCACAAAATTCACTTAACAATTAATTAAAGAACATCAAGGATCGTAACCATAAACATGACATAACAATTAATCATGCAATAAACCTTTTTAAATCTAACATGTAATCTAGGGTTTCAAAAAAAAATTCATTGAAAAAATCGACCAACTTGGTCGATTTAGGGTAAAACCCTAATTTTTATCTTTTTCGACTTCAATTTTTATAAACTCTAAACACATGTAATTAACAACAATACAATATTTGTTATGGATTTTAGGTTTTGGTAATTATTAACATGTTAAAACGGCTCGTGATGCCACTGTTGTTTTTCAGCATGCATAACAATTTATAATCTAAATAAAACATCAAAGCACGTAATAGCGGAAGCGATAACAAATCATATAATTAACATGCATATAATTAACCGGGTCGTGTTACATACCTTTGGATTCTTGCGAGCACAAGAATCGTTCTTGTTTTCTTTGTTCTCGATCTAACCCTAATTAGGGTTTATGTGGATTATTGGAATTACCCCTTACCGTTTTGTAATTCAATCCAAGATGCAATCAATAGTGTGATTGAATCACGTTCTTGTACACACGTACTAATACCAAGTAAACGATTTGCTAGTAATAAACACAAAACAATTTTTCTTGACACTCAAAAAATTCGATCAATCCACCAGAATGGTTTGCCGATCGGTTTTGACAAAAGGAAGGGAGAAAAGACTTTGGGAATTGTATGTGTACAAGAGATGAGAATAAAATGACCCTAGGCCCTTTATTTATAGTGTGGAAAACTTAGAGAGCAAGTTAGACAAGGATTAGGATACCCTAATCCTATAGCCGATCGGTGCTATCCTTAAGGGATTCTAGTACCATCTTTGATCTCTTTAATTCCATCTATAGTCCTTTCCTTTAATTAGTTAACTGTCGTTAGTAATTATCCGTTAAATACTAACGGTCGTTATATGTTTTGTGTATTTAATAATTAAATATAACCTTTTTATAAATAATTATTAAACATTTACTCTTCATACGTAAAGTGTGCAATCCCGTGATCTCGAGTTCGATCCTAACACACATCCACTAATTTATGTCCATAAACTAACATGTTTTGCAAAATGTAGTAGTTATAAACTTATAATTAAAAGCTTCTTGCAAATAAACGTAAACATGTATTTTAAGCAGACATAAGAGTAATATAACATAAAAGTACTTGGTTTAAGAACAAACATACAGTGAAACGCTTCATCAATTCTTGCGCCTTCACATCATTAGCTTCATCCTCCTCAATCTTCTCACTAGACACAACAATTTATCAGATAATTATAACCATCTGAACGAGTTGTCTCGGTAATTACTTACTCCACTCACACAGATATCACAACATCAAAAAAAATGAACATTTTTTTCTTTCCGGAAAAAAACTGTCAAATGTACATGAAGATTTTATATACCTATTTGAGAGGGGTGTTTGGCATCATGTTTTGAAAGTGATTATTAGACTAACTTCAGGATCAGATCTTCAGATGGAAAGTCACCCATTGACGGTTAATTTGATAAGATGCACTTATTTGGAGGTTGTACATTTTTATGACTCTATGGTACATTCTATAGGATCCACTTGACCGTTATGACTCGGTGAACGAGTTTCGCTGAAGTCTGAATGACGGTGTCTTTATAGTGATTAATGAGAGTTCAAGTCATTTTTATGTAAAACAGTTTTAGAAATGTCTTATGCTAAAGAACAGATAATAAAGTTGTAAATCTTAGTTTTGTAGAAACCACGAAGAGACGCTTCTTATACTTGAATCTTTTGCTTTTGAATGCTATATACCGATTAGAATGGTATTCGGTTTGTAGATTAAATAGTGATGTTTTTCAGAGTAAAAACCTCGTGTAAAAGTGCAGGTGGATCCTATACACAATATGCAGAAAGATGTTGGGTCTCTGAGTAACTTTTTTGTACTTCTTTGGCCACCCGTTATAAAAGCTTGTGACCATGGGATGCGACATGCCGGTCAAATAGATGATCACTTATGTTCTAATTAGCTTTTTAGTTTTGCGACAACATCCTGACTATAGCCTGTTACACATGTAGAATAAAAAATGATAAAGATACGTTGGTTTCGGGCAGCAAACAAAGTATAATACACTGTGTCATATTGAGTGAAAACATTCTCTTTGGCAAGAACTTTTGAGGCAAAGATCGCTTATTTTGTGTTCTCCAAATTACACCCTGCAAATCACGAGGCAAACACAAAAGTGTATTTGGATCCTGAATATGAAATCATAGGTAAGTTGGGAACCCAATCAGATATTTAGTCTTTTGGAATGATTCTTTTTGAGATTTTATGTGGGAAGTTAGCCTATGATCTAATTTACAACAAAAGGGCATGAACCCGTGGCACGTCAATGCTTCAAGGATGGAACGATAAAAGAAATGATACATCCTAAGCTTCTAGAAGAAACTAATGAAGATGGTTCTACTGCAAATAAAGGACCCAATCAAGATTCATTTGACACATTCCTAAAGTAGCGTAGAAATGTTTGGGAGAGACTCAAACCGAGCATCCATCGATGGAAACCGTCATCATAGAACTTTAAAAAGCATTAAGTTTTGAAGTAAGTCAATATTTTTACATTATATATTGAATTTTTTTACGATTTAAAATCTTGATTTGTGTAAGTTTTATATGCATGTGATACTGGAATGCATTATGCACTACCTATAACTCTATTCATTGTATAGATTAAATAGATTAAGTGATAGCACATGCCTTAAACTATTGACTTTGTAAATTAATTAATTATTGACATACCGATAAGGTAGAGCCGGAAGTCAGCATGCTAATGTCACAGACAGTGCTGTCAGATTAACTCACATACCTACTGGAATTACCGTTGCTTGCCAAAATGAAAGGTATACTTCCCACTCCTTTTATGGTTTTTTTTGTGCTACAAAAGGACTCAAATGGGACACAAAGCTAAGTTGCTCTATAATAGTCTTTGGGCGACTTAGAAACTGTTTTACCCTTTTTACTGAATAATTGTATCGAATGCAATGTAGAAGGTTGTGATTGGATTTTTTTATTGTTGCTGGAAAACTTAATTATCAGATATATAGTTATATGGGTGTTTTTTATGATTAATTAATGCTATGATCACGAAAAGTGTCGGTCACTTTCATTATATCGTTTGATAGCTCGTAAAGTAATATTTGAAAACTAAATAGCTAGTAAAGCCCAAGGCCCGTGGAAAGCCCATCAAGGGTCCATATGGTCGACCACTCTAGAGTATTTATACCCCTCTCCACACCTTGGAGAGGGTTGGTTGTTCACTTTTCTAATCTAATATTTCTTTTTTTTTATTTCTCTCTAGAATTGTTCATCCTCCTTTATATTTCTAGTTCTTCATTTGTTTGATTGTGAGTTAAGATAATCTAGTATTCTTCAATCGGTATCAAGAGCCATGGGGTGATTTAGTTAGGTTTTGTGTGCGTTTTGCTTACTTGTTTATTGTGTGCGTTTGGTTTGAACTATATACAAAAGATTTTATCTTTTGTGTGTTCTAATACCATAAAGATTGGTAGTTTCTTGTTTATCTATCTTAGTATAAGCTAGGTTTAAAAGCATAACTTTGAAAACATCAAAAATCTTCATCTTTTTAAGTATTTTTTGTTCGAACTTGTTTTTGTGTCCAAAATCTTGATCCAAAAATTTTTGTGTTAAAAATCATAAAGTTTGTGTTTTTATGCTTCTACTAGGGTTAGAATAGTTAGTTGTACAAGAAAATTTAAGTACAAACGTCAAAAATTATGTTTTTAAGTGATTTGAAGAGTTTGAAGACGGCTTTTTATACACACTATTTGAATTCGGCGATTTATACGTATTGAATTCGGCGATTTATACGTGTTTGATTCCGGCGATTTATACGTGTTGAATCCGGCGATTTATACGTGTGCAGTTCCGGCGATTTATACGTGTCAAAGTTGGCGATTTATGTGTTTTTGGATTCGGCGACTTATACGTGTGTAGTTCCAGCGATTTATACGTGTGTAGTTCCAGCGATTTATACGTGTTTCAAATCCAGCGATTTATACCATTGCAATCCAGCGATTATATATTACACTTGGGTGATTTATAATCTTACCTTAGGAGATTTATATCTTAGTGCCTTGGAGATTTATACGGATTTTCTATGATTTGTAAAATCCCGTGAAGTATTCAATTATTTTCTCGGTTTTATCAAGAATTGTAAAATCCCGTGTAATCTTAAGACTCATTCACTTAAAACAAACAACAATTTAACACAACAACCTCTTATCACTGAACGATCAAAAAAGTTATTTATTCTCATCTTATCACATCTCAAATAAACATGGATTCAATAATTCCATTTGGACAAAGAATTCTTGCTGAGTACATGATACTATTTGGTGCTGACAATCATCCACCAATGTTGGACAAAGACTTGTATGATTCTTGGAAAAGTAGAATGGAACTTTACATGCAAAACAAAGAGCATGGAAGAATGATACTTGAATCAGTTGAAAACGGTCTACTCATTTGGCCTACGATTGAAGAAAATGGGGTGACCAGGACAAAGAAATATGCTGAATTGTCTGCTACAGAGAAAATTCAAGCTGATTGTGATATGAAGGCAACTAATATCATTTTATAAGGTCTACCAGCTGATATCTATTCACTTGTTAATCATCACAGAGTTGCCAAGGATCTATGGGAAAGAGTTCAACTACTAATGCAAGGTACCTCTTTGACTAAGCAGGAAAGGGAGTGTAAACTGTATGATGCATTTGATAAGTTTACTCACATCAAGGGGAATCACTACATCAATATTACTTGAGATTCACTCAGCTGATCAATGACATGAACATTTACAAAATGAAAATGGAGCAATTTCAAGTTAATACTAAGTTCTTAAACAGTCTTCCACCTGAATGGAGTAAGTTTGTAACTGATGTCAAGCTTGTAAAAGATTTGCATACTATCAACTTTGATCAACTTCATGCATATCTTAAACAACACAAACTCCATGCAAATGAAGTCCGTATTATGCGTGAACGCAATCAAGATCCACTTGCATTAGTTGCGAATCATCAGATGACATCACCTCACTTCAACACTTATTAGTCTTCATACAACAATCCTCAGTTTCAACAACAATTTTCACCATCTTTGTCTCCTCAATATGGATCAATTCATCCCACACAACATTACTCTACTACTTATCCATCTACACCTCTTGCAATCACTTATCCATCAGCACCGTATCCAAATGCTTACTCATATAATATTCATCAAGAGGCTTGTCCACAACCACAATCTGTTCCTTAAATTGAATATACTGTCTCCACAGTCAATCAACAAACACATCTTGTTGAATTTCCTCCAATAGACTATGGTCTTACAGTTTCAGTGTTTAAACAAGGAGATGACCCTATTGATGCCATTAACAAAATGGTGTCATTTCTGTCTACTGTCGTCACCTCTTGTTTCCCATCTACCAACAATCAGCTAAGAAATTCATCAAACCCAAGACAACAAGCAACTATTCATGATGGACGGGTGACTGTTCAACCACTTCAGGGGAGACCAAATTCTTATGCTGCTGGTACTTCAGGAACAGGAGCTAATACTTCAGGAACAGGAGGGAACTATTCAGGTCAACAAAGGGTTGTAAAGTGCTTTAACTGCCAAGGGGAAGGTCACATGGGAAGACAGTGCCCAAAGCCAAAGAGGAAAAGAGATGCTACATGGTTCAGGGATAAAGTTCTATTGGTCGAAGCTCAAGGAAATGGTAAAGTTCTGAATGAGGAAGAATTAGAATTCTTGGCAGACCTTGGTATTGCAGGAAGGTCCAGTTACACAGTCGGTCATTACACACAATGCAGCTTATCGAGCTGATGATTTGGATGCATATGATTCTGATTGTGATGAGATCTCTACAGCCAAACCTGTTCTTATGGCCAATTTGTCTAGTTGCGGTTCAGATGTTCTCTCTGAGGTACCACACTCTGACACCACTCATAATGATATGCTAAATCAAAGTGTGCAAGAGATGCTGTATTCTAAACAAATTCATCTTGTGAATTATCCAAAGAATGAGATAACCAGTGATAGTAATATCATTCCTTACTCTCAGTATCTACTTGAAACACAAAATGCAGCTGTTCAGTATACAAATTCTTCTACACAACAAGATGCCATGATATTATTTGTGTTTGAACAACTGTCACATCAAGTAACTAATTGTAACAAGGTCAATAAGGACAATCTAATAGCCAATGAAACCCTATCTGCTGAGCTTGAAAGATACAAAGAACGGGTAAAATTGCTATAAGAAAGACAAAATGTGGATTTAGGTACTAGAGAAAAGCTTATAATTGATGATACAATTAGGGATAAAGATGCACAGTTTGCGGATTTGAAAAGGAAATTAACTCTCTTAAACAAACTCTTTTTGAACAATTAAAAGAAAAAATTCGTTAACAAAAACATTTAATGTTTTTAAAAACGAATCCAAGGAAAATAAAGCTACGAATATTGACAGCGAAATTGCATTGGAGAAGAAAGTTAAAGAACTGGACAATATTGTGCTTAAAATGGGTCAATCCCCGCAAACTGTGCATATGCTAACGAAACCACAAGTTTTCTATGATAACAACCTTAAACAAGCTCTTGGTTTTCAAAATCCTTTCTATCTTAAGAAAGCTCAGCATATTAGGCCAATGCTTTATGATGGTAGTGTTATTGCTAAGGAAACCAATGTGGTTTCAATTGCTGATTCTGAAGAGACTTTGATGCTTGAGGAAGAGAGTCGATCAAAAATGTCTTTAAAACAAAGTGATCCAGTTGTCTTAGAAAATAAAGTTAACATTACACCAACTAATTATGCTGAATTTAATCGATTATCTGAAGATTTTGGTAAACATTTTGTCCCATAATAAGAACTGTCTGATGAATGATTTGACTTTAACTATACACACACACACACACACACACACACACACACACACACACACACACACACACACACACACATATATATATATATATATATATAGTAATAATTGCTTAATACATATATATAATATATAACTAAAGTATCAAATAATAAGAAAGAGTGAGGAAAGTATTCTGTAAGGTTTTTAAGAAGGAAGATTACTTTTATCCAAAGTAAAATCCAAAACATTCCCGAGTCGTATCCCGACGAGGCGTGAAAAAAAATAAAAAATTTTGAAAAATTGAGGTGAAGTTCGTGATCGAGTGATTGAATAATCAATATTTTGATTTGGATTCTATTTTACTAATAACATGCACAAACAAAAAGGAAGCTAACAAACCAAACCTTTTATCCAGAGTAAAAATCAAAACTTCCCAAGCGTATCCCGACGAGGCGTGAATTGAAAATCGAGGTTAAGTTCGTGATCGCGTGATTGAATAATCAATGATTTTGATTTTGGATTCTATTTCTACTAATAACATGCAAAAACAAATAAAGGCAAGCTAAAAACGAAAGCAATTAAGGTTAAAACACGAAAACGATAACGGGAATCAAAACCCGAGCTTTAAAAACCTAAATTATCAAATTTTAACCCTACAAATGCAAATTTAATTTTTAAATGTCCTAAATGATTAAAAATAATTTTAGAAAAAAGAATTATATTTTTTTGACTTTTATTTAATTTATTATGAATTAAAAACTGTTTTAATCTAAAAATATTATTAAAAATATTAAACTAAATTATAAAAAATTGAAAAATTCAGGAAAAGTCCTTTGAACAGTTTAGAACTTAAGAAAAATAAAAGGGTACAAACAGCTTATTGAAATAAGCTGTTATTAAGCTAAAAAGGGCTGAAAGGCTTATAAGGCAAAAAGGTAATAAAAGAAATGTGGGTGGGAGTCTTAACGAAAAAGACCCAAGGGCGAGTTGGCAGTGTGTGGTGGTGTTAAGGTGTTGGTGTTATAAAACATTTTTTTTGTTTTCTTTTTAAAAAGTTATAAAATATAAGTAAAAATAACAAACTTTAAAAAAAGGACTTTTGTTCAGAGCTTAAAATAAGCTAGAATAAGTAACCAAAATGAAGATTTTGCTATTCTACTAACAAAAAATTTTTGACTAAACTGCTAGCTATCTAAAAACTTAATAAGCTAAAGCAAAACCTAAATAAGCTAAATATGACTTAAACTAAACTTAATAAGCCTATCTAAAACAAAATAAGCAAAAACCAATAAGCTGAATAAGCACAAAGCAAATAAGCAAGATTGACAAAACAACTCTTAAAACAGATTAAAAGGGCATTTTTAAGCTAGATTTTAAGCTACAAAATCAATAAGATAGTGTCTAAAACCTAAAAACAGATTAAGCTAGCACTACAAACTGTAAGAAAAAGTAAAGTTTAAACATTTTGAATAACTAACAAGCTAGAAAAAAGGCTTTTGAAAAGGGCAGTTTAACTAAAACTATGTTTTCTTTGCTTTTTCAAGTTTTTATGAAAGACTAAAATGGCTTATGCACCCCTAAAATAAGCTATTAAAACGATTCATCAAAACGTTGTTGAAAGTTCAAAATTTCATTTCGAAGATTTGTCGTTCTTGAGGGAGGAAAGAATTCATTGATGAATTTGGAAACAAGATCTTCCCAAGTAAGAATAGAACGAGGGGGTTCTTTTTTGAGCCAACGACGGGCTGCCCCCGCAAGAGAGAATTGAAAAAGCATAAGCTTAATCGCTGAATTAGGCACATCCTTGTATTTTATTGTAGAAGTTCTTTTGTTAAACCAACGAATGTGATCATGAGGATTGTCTTTCTCAAGTCCGAAGAATTGGTCCAAAGTCATCATATTAATGAAACTATGCTTGAGCTCGAAATGCTCAGCAAGAATTGGTGGAACCATAATTGCCTCTGCATAACCCTTGATGGGTGCACGAAGCAATTCCGCCATAGTACGTTGATCGGCCATCGTATCTACGAGAGATTCTTCAAGAGAAAAAGGTTGTTTTGAACGTCTACCGGTCTGAAGTGTCGGATTAGGAGAAGATCACCAACTAGATTCGAAGAAGAGCGAGTGCGCATGCACTAAATACAAGAACAACACAATATTTTTGGTAACCGGATGTTAAAAGTCCACGATATCTCTTTAAACTACGCACAAGAGAGCGGAAGGAATTAGCACGCCGAAGCGATTTAAAAGCATTCTTCCTTTTGGGGCGATGTTCCTTGGATCAAGCCCGCCTTATACCCTCCTTATAGTTTGTAATTCAAAGGTGAGCATATTATAACGATTAACAACACGATTTGTTTTTTTGGTTTTTTAATTTTTTTTGTACTTTCAATACTTTAAGAAAAGTATTGTTGGTATTTTTTAATTTTTAATAATAAGAAAATATTCACAAACGGAAAATGATAACTTCACGAGGAAGGGTCTTCAAAAACTAATATTCAAACGAAACACGAATATCGTATCACACCTCCCCGGCAGCGACGCCAAAAATTGACTCTCGTCGTATATATATATATATATATTTAAAATATAAATATTATAAGAATGGCTTAAGATCAATAATAGAGAGATAAGTATTCCGTAAGGCTTTTAAAAGAGGAATTATTTTAACCAAAATCCCTAAAAAACCTTCCCGGGTCGTTTCCCGTCGAGGCGTGAATTGAAAATCGTGATTTAGTTCGTGATCGCGTTTTTGAATGATTCAATGATTTTTTTGGTTTGGATTCTATTTCTACAATCTAAAATGCAAAAACAAATAAAAGAAACCCTAAAACGAAAGCGTTTAAAGTTAAAAACCTAAAAACGATAACGGGATGTTAAATCCGTTCTTTATAAAAAAACAAATTGTGAAATTTTAACCCTACAAACGCAAATTTAATTTTCCTAAGTGCTAAATGATAAAAGTAAATTAAAAAAAAAAAGAATTATATTTTTTTGATTTTTATTTTATTTAATATGAATTAAAAACAGTTTTAAAACGAAAAAATGATTAAAAATACTAAACAAAGTTGAAAAAATCTGGAAAAATAGGGAAAGTCCTTTGAACAGTTTAGGAGCTAGGAAAAATGGAATGGTGAAACCAGCTTATCCCAATAAGCCAGGAATAAGCTAAATAAGCTGGATAAGCAAAATGGACAAAAATGTGCTTAAGTAATAAATTGTGCAAAACATATGTTTGCACAATTTATTACTTAAGCACATTTTTGTCCATTTTGCTTATCCAGCTTATTTAGCTTATTCCCGGCTTATTGGGATAAGCTGGTTTCACCATTCCATTTTTTCTAGCTCCTAAACTGTTCAAAGGACTTTCCCAATTTTTTTTCAAATTTTTTCAACTTTGTTTAGTATTTTTAATCATTTTTTTGTTTTAAAACTGTTTTTAATTCATATTAAATAAAATAAAAATCAAAAAAATATAATTCTTTTTTTTTTTAATTTACTTTTATCATTTAGCACTTAGGAAAATTAAATTTGCGTTTGTAGGGTTAAAATTTCACAATTTGTTTTTTTAAAGAACGGGATTTACATCCCGTTATCGTTTTTAGGTTTTTAACTTAATTTGCTTTCGTTTTAGGGTTTCTTTTATTCGTTTTTGCATTTTTGATTGTAGAAATAGAATCCAAACCAAAAAATCATTGAATCATTCAAAAACGCGATCACGAGCTAAATCACGATTTTCAATTCACGCCTCGACGGGAAACGACCCGAAAAGGTTTATTAGGTATTTTGCTTTGGTTAAAAGTAATTCCTCTTTTAAAAGCCTTACGGAATACTTATCTCTCTATTATTGATCTTATCCTTATTATATATTTATATTTATATTATATTTATATATATTAAGCGACGAGAGTCAATTTTTGGCGTCGTGCCGGGGAGGGGAGGTGTGATACGTATTGTGTTTCGTTTGAAGATTAGTTTTGAACGACCTTCCTGTGAGTTATCATTTTCCGTTTGTGAATATTTTTTTATTATTAAAAATTAAAAAATACCAACAATACTTTTCTTAAAGTATTGAAAGTACAAAAAATAATTAAAAAACCAACAAAACAAATCGTGTTGTTAATCGTTATAATATGCTCACCTTTGAATTACAAACTATAAGGAGGGTATAAGGCGGGCTTGATCCAAGGAACATCGCCCAAAAGGAAGGAATGCTTTTAAATCGCTTCGGCGTGTTAATTCCTTCCGCTCTCTTGTGCGTAGTTTAAAGAGCTATCGTGGACTTTTAACATCCGGTTACCAAAAATATTGTGTTGTTCTAGTATTTAGTGCATGCGCACTCGCTCTACTTCGAATCTAGTTGGTGAATCTTCTCCTAATCCAACTACTTCAACCGTAGACGTTCAAAACAACCTTTTTCTCTTGAAGAATCTCTCGTAGATACGATGGCCGATCAACGTACTATGGCGGAATTGCTCCGTGCACCCACCAAGGGTTATGCAGAGGCAATTGTGGTTCCACCAATTCTTGCTGAGCATTTCGAGCTCAAGCATAGTCTCATTAATATGATGACTTCGGACCAATTCTTCGGACTTAAGAAAGACAATCCTCATGATCACATTCGTTGGTTTAACAAAATAACTTCCACAATAAAATACAAGGATGTGCCTAATTCAGCGATTAAGCTTATGCTTTTTCAATTCTCTCTTGCGGGGGCAGCCCGTCGTTGGCTCGAAAAAGAACCCTCTCGTTCTATTCTCACTTGGGAAGATCTTGTTTCCAAATTCATTAATGAATTCTTCTCCTCTAAGAACGACAAATTCTTCGAAATGAAATTTTGATACTTTCAACAACGTTTGATGAATCGTTTTAATAGCTTATTTTTAGGGGTGCATAAGCCATTTTAGTCTTTCATAAAAACTTGAAAAAACCAAGAAAACATAATTTTAGTTAAACAGCCTTTTTCAAAAGCCTTTTTCTAGCTTGTTAGTTATTCAAAATGTTCAAATTTTGCTTTTTCTTATAGTTTGTAGTGCTAGCTTAATCTGTTTTTAGGTTTTAAACATTAGCTTAATGATTTAGTAGCTTAAAATCTAGCTTAAAAATGCCCTTTTAATATGTTTTGATAGTTGTTTTATCAATCTTGCTTATTTTCTTTGTGCTTATTCAGCTTATTGGTTTTTGCTTATTTTGTTTTAGATAGGCTTATTAAGTTTAGTTTAAGTCATATTTAGCTTATTTAGGTTTTGCTTTAGCTTAGTAAGTTTTTAGATAGCTAGCAGTTTAGTCAAAAGTTTGTTAGTAGCAATTAGCAAATCTGTCACTTTTGTTAGCTTATTTCTAGCTTATTTTTAAGCTCTGACAAAAGTTCTTTTTTTAAAAGTTTGTTATTTTTACTTATATTTTATAACTTTTTAAAAAGAAAACAAAGAAAAAATGTTTATACAACCAACACCTTAAACACCGCCACACACTCCAACTTTTTTGCCCTTGGGTCTTTTTCGTTAAGACTCCTAACCATATTTCTTTTATCACCTTTTCTCCCTTTTAGCCTTTCAGCTTATTTTAGCTTATTAACAGCTTATTTCGATAAGTTGTTTGTACCCTTTTCATTTTTCTTAAGTTTAGATGTTTCCTCAAGGACTTTTCCTTTATTTTTTAGTTTTTTATAAATTAGTGTAATATTTTTAATATATTTTTTAGATTCAAAACAGTTTTTAATTCATATAAATTAAATAAAAAGTTCAAAAAAATAGTATTCGTTATTTTCTAAAATTATTTTTAATCATTTAGGACATTTAAAAATTAAATTTTCATTTGTAGGGTTTAAAATTTGATAATTTAGGTTTTTAATAGCTGTGGTTTTGATTCCTGTTATCGTTTCGTGTTGTAACCTTAATTTGCTTTCGTTTTTAGTTTGCCTTTATTTGTTTTTGCATGTTATTAGTAGAAATAGAATCCCAAATCAAAATCATTGATTATTCAATCACTCGATCACGAACTTAACCTCGATTTTCAATTCACGCCTCGTCGGGATACGCCTTGGGAAGGTTTTGGATTTTACTCTGGATAAAAGGTTTTGGTTTTTAGCTTGCCTTTATTTGTTTTTGCATGTTATTAGTAGAAATAGAATCCCAAATCAAAATCATTGATTATTCAATCACTCGATCACGAACTTCACCTCAATTTTCAATTCACGCCTCGTCGGAATACGACTCGGGAAGGTTTTGGATTTTACTTTGAATAAAAGTAATCTTTCTTCTTAAAAACCTTACGGAATACTTTCCTCGCTCTTCTTATTATTTGATACTTTAGTTATATATTATATATATGTATTAAGCAATTATATATATATATATATATATATATATATATATATATATATATGTGTGTGTGTGTGTGTGTGTGTGTGTGTGTGTGTGTGTGTGTGAGTGTGTGTGTGTGTGTGTATAGTTAAAGTCAAATCACTCATCAGACAGTTGCGTTGGGGACAAAACGTTTACTAAAAATCTTCCGATAATCGATTTAACTCAGCATATATAGTTGGTTTTTTTTAGTGTTAACTTTCTTTTCTAAGATTCTTGGATCACTTTGTTTTAAAAAGCATTTGGATCGAATCTTTGCTTCAAGCATCAAAGCTACTTCAGGAATCAACAGTTTTAAAATCAATTGGTTTTCTTAGCAATAACATTTACCGCATTAAGCATTGGCTAATCTGCAGAGCTTTCTTAAGATCAAAGGATTTTGAAAACCTAAGAGTTGTTTCAGGTTGTTATCATAGAACAATTTGTGTGTTTCGTGAGCTTTATGCTCAGTTTGCGCGGATTGACCCATTTTCAAACAATGTTTTTTTTCCGAGTTCTTTAACCTTTCTTTCCTATAGTTATTTCTTGTATCAATCTTCTTAGCTTCTTTTTCCTTGGATTCATTTTTTGAAAACATTAAATGTTTTTATTAACAATTCCTTTTCCTTTGATTATTCAGAAAGAGTTTGTTTAAGATTGTTAAATTCTTTTTCAAAATCCGCAAACTGTGCATTTTTCTCTCGAATTATATCATCAATTATTAGCTTCTCTCGAGTACTTAAATCCACATTTTGTCTTTCTTCTAGCAACTTTACCCGTTCTTTGTATCTTTCAAGCTTAGCAAATAAGGATTCATTGGCAATTAGATTATCCTTATTGACCTTGTTACAACTAGTTACTTGATTTGACAGTTGTTCAAACACAGATAATATCATAGCATTATTTTTTGCAGAAGAATTTGTATCCTGAACAGCTGCATTTTGTGTTTCAAGCAGATACTGAGAATAAGGAATGATATTGCTATTACTTGTTATCTCATTCTCTGGATAATTCACAAGATGAGTTTGTTCAGAATACTACATCTTTTGTACACTTTGATTTAGCTTATCATTATTAGTGTTGTCAGAGATTGGTACCTCGGAGAGAACATCTGAACCGTAACTAGACAAATTGGCCATAAGAACAGCTTTGGATGTAGAGATCTCGTCACAATCAGAATCATACGCATCTAAATCATCGGTTTGATAAGCTGCATTGTGTATAATGACTGACTGTGTAACTGGACCTTCTGCAATACCAGGATCTACCAAGAATTTCAATTCTTCCTCATTCAGAACTTTACCATTTCCTTGAGCTTTGACTAATAGAACTTTATCCCTAAACCACGTAACATCTCTTTTCCTCTTTGGCTTTGGGCACTGTCTTGCCATGTGACCTTCCCCTTGGCAGTTAAAGCACTTCACAGCCCTTTATTGACTGAATTAATTCCTCCTATTCTTGAAGAATTAGTTTGTTCATGAAAAGTACAGCCGGCATAAGAATTTGTCTCCCTTGAAGTGGTTGAATAGTCACCCGTCCATCATGAATAGTTGCTTGTTGTCTTGGGTTTGATAAATTTCTTACCTGATTGTTGGTAGATGGGAAACGAGATGTGACGACAGTAGACAAAAATGATATCATTTTGTTAATCGCATCAATAGGGTCATCTCCTTGCTTAAACATATGAACTGCTAGACCGGAGTCCATTTGAGGAAATTTAGCAAGGTGTGTTTGTTGATTAACTTTGGAGACAGTATATTCAATTTGAGGAACAGAATGTGGTTGTGAACAAGCCTCTTGATGAACAGTTGATGAGCAAGCATTTGGATACGGTACTGATGGATAAGTGATTGCAAGTGGTATGAATGGATAAGTAGTTGAGTAATGTTGTGTGGGAAGAGTTGATCCATATGAGACTAAGATGGTGAAAACTGAGGATTGTTGTATGAAGACTGATAAGCATTGAAGTGAGATGGTGTCATTTGATGATTGCAAACTTAATGCAAGGTGGGCTCTTGATGCCTTCACGCTATGAGACGGACTTCATGGATAGGAGCTCGGGTTTTAAGGCTATGCATGAAGCTGATCAAAGTCGGTAGTATGCAAATCTTTTACAAGCTTGACGTCAGTCACAAACTTACTCCATTCAGGTGGAAGACTGTTTAAGAATTTGGTATTAACTTGAAATTGTTCCAGTTTCATTTTTGTAAATGATCATGTCATTCATCAGCTGTGTAAATATCAAGTAATACTGATTAAGTGATTCTCCCTTGATGTGAGCAAACTTATCAAATGCATTATACAGTTTACACCCCCTTTCTTGCTTTGTCAATGAAGTACCTTGCATTAGTAGTTGAACTTTTTTCCCATAGATCCTTGGCAACTCTATGATGATTAATAGGTGAATAGATATCAGTTGGAAGACCTTGAAGAATGATATTAATTGCCTTCATATCATAATAAGCTTGAATTTTCTCAGTAGTAGACGGTTCATCATATTTCTTTGTCCTGATCACCCCATTTTCTTCAATTGTAGGCCAAATGAGTGGACCATGTTCAACTGATTCAAGTATCATTCTTCCGCTCTCTCTATTTTGCAAGTATAGTTCCATTCTACTTTTCCAAGAATCATACAGGTCTTTGTTCAACATTGGTGGACGATTGTCAGCACCAGAGAGTATCATGTACTCAACAAGAGTATTCCTTTGTCCAATTGGAATCATTGAATCCAATTTGATTTGATATGTGATTAAGATGAAAGTTGATCGTACAGTGATTGGAGGTTATTGTATTAAAGTGAGATTTGATTAAAGTGATTGAGTCTTTGGAATACACGGGATTTTACAATTCTTGATAAAACCGGAAAAACAAATTTTTACAGGATTTTACAAATCAAAGAACAACCGTATAATTCTCCTAATGAAAGTGTATAGTTCTCATAAGCAAAGCATATAAATCTCTTAAAAGAAGATGTATAATTAGCCTAGAAAATGCGTATAAATCGCCTGAAGATCAACGTATAACTCGCCCAATTAGATACGTATAATTCGCCCAATTAAATACGTATAATTCGCCCAAATAAATATGTATAATTCGCCTGAATGAATAATGTATAATTCGCCTGTTAAACAACGTATACTTCGCCTAATAGAACAACGTATAACTCGCCTAATAGAACAACGTATACTTCGCCTAAGTAACTACGAAACTCAAAAACCAAAAATCTTCAAAAGACTTACTTTTGATGTTTTTACCCGATTTTTCTTGTACTTCTTACCTATCTAAGACTATTAAAACCTTAAAAACACAAACTTTAATGTTTTTGACACGAAAAATTGGAAATCAAAATTCAAATACAAAAACCCTCTTTTTCGAAAAAAAATCTTAAAAAGATCAAGATTTTAAAGTTTTTCATAGGATTTACTTGTACAACTAGACTTTACTAAGGTAAATAAGCAATAAAGTAGCAAACTTATGGTTTTAATCCCAAAAAGATGAAAATCTTTTGGTATGGTTCGAACCACCAAACACCAAAAACCTTCACAAACACCCTATGGCTCTGATACCAATTGTAGAATATCTTAATACACATAAGGTATGGATTCAATGAAGAGTTTTAGAGAGAGAAAGAGAGGTGGTTGGATGAACACTTAGAGAGAGAAAGAAAAGAAAGAAATGTTAGATTACTATGTGTAAGAAAATGAACAACCAACACCCTTTCCATAGCATAGAAAGGGTTTATATACTTACATAGGTGGCCGGCTATGGGCTTATGCCATGGGCTTTAGCATAACTAGCCTAGTAAGTTTCTAAATATTACTTAACGAGCTATCAAATGATATTAATGGAAGTGACCGATACTTTTGTTTTCTAAATTTCAATCCTCCTTAAATCATGCAAAATATGCCCCATATACATTGCTTAATTCGTGTTGTTTTTAGGTTTTAGATTTGGATGGCTTTTGGAGGAAATACATGTGACTTGGGCTCATTTGGAGAAGAAACAGACAAGATTACGAACCTACACCAAATCTCATAATGACTTTTGCAAACAGTGACGGGAGACGGCGTTGCAAGCATAAAGCGACGCCGTCGTGATCTATATAGTGACGGCGTTAGGAATATGGCGACGGCTTCAGGACGTGGCCGACTTAAAGAGGACGTGGCAACAGCGTCAGGAGCACAAAGCGACGTCGTCGCGTCGACAAGTCTATAAATTTAAATCCATTTTTAGGGTTTTAGTCTATAACTTTGGGATAATTTTATATAACCCTAGGGAGACGAACCCTAGTCATTTTAGGAGCTTTATAGGTCTTTTTAGGGCCTCAAACCCCTATTGTACTACCTTGAATCCATGTTTTAATCAAGTGAGGTATTTATCTTTAATCATTCAATATGTCTATGTGTTGTTTGATTAATTTATCTTCTTGCTTTATTCATAACATGCGAGGCTAAAGTTCCTTTCGTATTTAATCTATGATTGCATGCACTTAGGTTGTAGATCCTTTTTGATATTTTCTTTCTTGTTGATGAATGAGATTGCATTAGCTGTAGAAACCAGCGTTGTTTTTCGGCTGGTTGATTATGTCTAGGGAAATGCGAATAGTGTAGAAAGGATACCATCGGGTAACAGTCTTCATACTACCTTACCCACTTATATGGTTGATCCCTCTTAAGTTATTTCACATGCATTTAATAAACTCTTAGGGGCCTTGTAATAGTCTTCATACTACCTTACTTGTGCATTGCCTTAATGGAATATTAAATAGACGGCGGGTTCGTGTAATTCGTTCATGCCCTAGGAAATACTTACACAGATCATCACAAGTGTGACAAAGCAATGGATCTAGGAGAAGCAATCTGAGGAGTAGTGCATGATTAGATAAATGCATTTTATTATCATAAAGTTATCACCAGTAGTATAGATTATAATTAGTTTAGTTATTAGTTAAACAAACCAATCACTCAAACAACAGATTTACTTGCTTTCATAAAATATAAAAATACAAAAATAATCTTCCCTCAACCTCTAGAATTATGTTGGACCGTGATCAAGCCTTCCCAACCTATTCCCCTAGAGAACGATAACAACCCCCCGAGTCTTGCATATACTACTACTACAACGGTTAGGTACTATGCCTAGGGAGTTGTAAAACTTCTTGTTGAAGTCCTACGACGACCGCATCAGTCACTTTATGGATTTTGCCTCAAAATGGAAAACAAGTTGTAAGAAACATAAATGTAATTCAACCAGGAATGTATCGATTCGACACTAGGCCTACACAAATTAGAACATGTCAATTGCCTCAGACTTTTAAGAATACTAATCCTCGCGTGTCTACTTCTACAGGAGTAAATCACAGAACTAGTGTTAACAGACCACAACTTAGGAGCACTCAAATGAAAGATAAGGTTATGCAAAACAATAGTAAAGTGAAGATTAAGCAAAAGGAATTAGAAGACCACCATATGATTTCTAGTATTTCAAATAAAACAAAGTCTGTAACTGTGTGTAATGACAGTTTAAAGTCTAGAACTTCGAATGTTAATGTTGTTTGTGTAACTTGTGGCAATTGTGTGTTTAATTCGAATCATGATGCTTGTGTTTCTAAGTTTATCCATGACGTGAATGCTAGAACTAACACTCCTAATGTAGTCCCTATTAGTACTAGAAAACCTAAACAAAAAGCAAATCAATCTATTGCAACAGGAGTATTTGGGTTAACTCGTAGATTTTTGTTTAGAGCCGAGTTAACTACCACTCCACATGTGTTGTATATAGACACACACTAGGCAATAATCTTCAATTCCTCAAATTTGAAATAATGCATGCTTGATGCCTTTTCTTGCTCACTATGTCCATTATTTGCTTGAATTAGACTAGCTTGTTACCCTACTTGATATGTAGCTAGATTAATTGATTCTTGGCACATAGGAATTGTTGCAAACAATCATTTCTAGCCCTCTCTTTTTTGCACATAATTGAAAAGCATGAAATACTAGGAAAATTTTGTAACCCTCAGAAAACGGCCCCCAAATACATGGGACAACCCCTAAATATATCTAGGACTGCCCAGTATTTAAGGGATCACCTTCAGCAGGGTCACAAAATTTTTACTGTTTTCTCTTTTTCTAAAATTTTGACCTCCTCTATACTAGCCTTAGCTGGTTTTCTCTGTTTGGACAAACACTTTTTGGAACCTAAATTCATCCGACACCATGCTTTTTAAAAACTACATCATTTTTCCATTATATAAACCCTTCATCTTTTTCATTCTTCATCACCCCATCCTTCTCTTTTCTATCCTCCTTTCTTCTTCATGTCTTGTTCAAACCCTCCTCAAACTTCTCAAGAAAAACTCAAATCTCGATAAGACAAGTTTGTAGAATGTTAGGATTAATGTTTTCTTAACTTAGTACCGACAGTACAAATAGTTAGTACTGACAGTTATACTTAGTACCGACAGTACAAAGTATTAAGTACTGTTAGTTAGTTAGTACCGTTAGTAGAAAGTTAGTTAGTACCGTTGAGAAGATATTTAAAAGATATTTATGAGATATTTTAGAAAAAGATATGTAAGCCTATTAGGGTTATCCTTAGTATATAAAAGGATCACCTTTTTGGCATAGTAAAAAAAGAGACGATTACAGACGAATACACAAGCTTAGCAAATCATATACAATATCATAGTTAGCAATCTGTAATCCTCAAGAACACTTTAATAAAGTTGTTATTCAGTTGTTCATTGTTCTTCTTAGTACCTGTGTTAAGATTCCGCATTAACACATAGTATTCATAGTCATTGTTTCTACATAGTCATTTGTATTTATACATCTTGGCTATCATCCTTTATAGGCTGCAAAGATCCATTCAGTTTATCAGGACCATCAAGTGGTATCAGAGCTTTGAGAAACTCTGAATAAGAAGAACAGATAAAACCAGTTATTCATCTCCAACCAACAAAACTAAACATGTCTGGAACACAAGATGAAAATCCACCACCACCACTGGTTGCGGTAAAAACAAATTTATACACCAATAGTAATAATCCCGTAAGAATTCTTTCCAAAATACTTCTCAACCAAGAGAAATATAAGGTAAAAATCTCACAAAAG
>BQNB010024533.1:32500-51530 GCA_026074375.1 Tanacetum coccineum | reverse complement strand
CAATCACAAAACCAGATTACTGTTGCTCTAAGCTCATGACACTGAAGCTCAACCTATATTTGCTATTTTAGCAGTTATTTGCTATTTTAGCAGTTATTTTGCCCGTACAGATGTTATCAACATCTATTTGTTTAAGTGAAATCGTAATTATAAAGTAAAAACGTTTATATTTACACCTTTAGTAAAAATGACATAACTTTGTCGTTTTAAGCCCGTTTCTCGCGTTTCTTACGCCCACGCTTTCGTATTAAGACGAGTGATCATAAAATCACATTTTTAGGTTTTTGAGATTCTGTGATGAATAGTGTTTTACTGTTCATAACAGTTATAAAATCATTTTTATACTTTTAATTAACGTAAAACCCGTTTTAGCCGTATCTTATTCGTTATAGCTCCGTTTTTAGTGATTCTTTCGAACACGTTCTCGTAATTGAAAGTTTTATCATATTATTGATGTTTATAAAGTATAAGTTTCTGTAATGAATAGTACTTTTTATAAAAATTGTTTTATAAAAGTATTAACCATCGTAAACTTGTAAATGGTGTATCTTCTTCGTTATTAATCGGTTTTTCGAGTTTTTTATGACCCATCGATCCTTGTGACATGTAGTATTTTATAAAATCATAAAACATATATGTAAATTTCGAATTACAAACAGCCCCTAAGATATTATTTTCCAAAATGTGTTTAAAACTTGTTTTTAAGACTTTTTAGCTTTACCACTTTGTTACAAACCCTTTAGAACCCTTAATATCTTATGTCTTACATATATTAGGTCCATTAGGTCATGTTTTGTTCATGAGAGTCCATAGTATCAAGAGCACAAGTCCTTGCAATACTTTCACATCTAACTTAATAAGAAAACTTTTAGAAACCCTAATTTGCACTTAAACATGTTTACTCTTAAGCATCATGTTAAAACACTTATACATCCCTTTTAACATCATATTAGTATTCATATGGCATGTAAATAAGTTCACAAAACATTGACAATAAGTAAAAATTCATTTTACATATTCAAGAGTACCCTAGATGGTGATTTAGCTAAATATAACATATGAACACATAAAATCTTAGTTATGAAATGATTAAGCTTTATATATAACCTTGTGTGGATGAGTAGAGATGATAATAACAATCACACCCTTGTGATTAAACCTCTTGGCTTGAAAAATTAGGATGAAACCCTAATTTTTACCAAAAACCCTAATCTTGCAATACAAAAAAAAAAAAAAAAAACAAAAAAATAAAAAAAAAGAAGATAAAAGGAAAAAAAAACAAAATGAAAAAAGAAAAAAATAAAAAAAAAAAAATAACCCCTTAATTTCTCCCAAGTAACCCTTTCTTCTTTTCTTATTCCTTCTGCAAATGGTTAACCAACTATTGAAACCACCTTAGAATACCTTAGATATGATGTGTGTATTGCTTGTATAATGATAGAAAATCAAGCAATGATTTAGTTTTGGGAGGTCTTTGAGCCGTGAGCTATTAAGGAGTCAAGAGAAGAGTTTTTGTGATTTTGTTAAGTGTTATATGAAAGGAAGAGTGCATGCATGCAATTAAAGTGAAAATATCTTATTAACCTAACCAAGTCCACTTTCAAACCCTTGCACAAGGTTAATTACCAAGTGGTTCATGTGTAAAGAGGTTGGTTCCCTATGATCTTTTCTTAACCAGAATATTTTTTAGCAAGTTGATATCTCTTGTCCTATCTTGAAAATTTCGGCTACATGGCATATATTTGATGTTTATATTGATATATTTTGATATTGGTATAATCGTAGGTAATCGATTAAAGCGAGTTAGGTTTTGGGTGCAAATCCGGGAATGCCGAAACGCGTTTATCGCGAAACGTAAGCTTTTTACGTAGCCAACAAAAAATAAGATAAACAAAGTTATTAAATATTACCCTCAAAAATAATCATATAACACTTGCTTGATGTAAACAATTAATCGTTTTAATGCCCGTTTACATTGACATGACATTTTTAGTTACCCGCGATTTAACTTAACGTTCCGGTTTAAGAGCAAAAATCACATAAAACAACCAATTCAAACAACTAACATGTCACTAAAAACACAAACAACATAACAATAAATAACATGCATGCATGATAAATAATAATAATACCACTAAACGGAATAACACGATGAACCAAAATGACACGAGTCTTGCCACCCATGTACTTAAGATACCCATCAGCGGGACGAGGAAGAACATTACCACCATAATATTTTGATGCAATAATAGAAGGTAGTGGGGAGGATATAAATTATATCAGTTAAACTATAACCTAAAAATCAAATACGATTGACATTCTTAACCCAGTTCCGAGTGGAGTAAATAAGACTACTGCAAAACCATTATTACACTTATTTACTGTATGTGATCACATATAACCTAGCACTTTGATTAATGTACCATACTTGTTAAACATACACTCCAATAAGTTAATATCTCTCGAATTGATCTTATAAAAAATCTGCTATAAGATCTTGACATTTAGCACCGCGGATGAAACAATAGATTCCAGGTGGCTCATAGTAAACTTGTGTTAACCAGCAGTATTCAAGATCGACATCTTAGTTCATTTCTACCAGGTTAACATTTAGAGAATGTTAATTATATTATGAAATGCAACTCTTATGGTTAAAGAGAATGATTAATCACCTTTTGGTCTCTGTATGCTTTATCAACTTCCTTGAAGATATTTTCCCCCAGGAAAATAATCTGCACAGCCATGTCCTTCAGTTCCTTCTAATGACCCCATTAGTTTATTATAACTGTATGGCCCGAAAACACCACTTCTTACATATTCCTTCACCTCCTCCAAAAGTGGATCAGGCATAAACTGCACACGAGGTCGGTCAAGTGAAAAGCATTACTCAGTAATCTTTATTTTTGTCTGTCAGAATCATTTTTGCATGATACATGAATTTCCCATTATTGTATTGAGCATATGTGGAAATACGAAATGGGTTGTAAGACGGTAAAGGAGTAGCTTACTTATATTTACTAGAGAATTGAAGTGTAACTGACAAAATCGTCATGACACAAATTGAACAAATGATTTAGGAAAATCCACACAATACACGAAATTCACAGGTAAGTACTAGTGCAAAACTCTTAGAGATTACAGTCTAAGTCTACTTAGGTTTCACTAGATAAGGAAAAATCTCTCCTTAAACATCAGCGTTATCTTTGACGGCGTTAGAGCTCCAACGAGTTTTAACCTCCTAAATACGGTTCGCACAGTTCAGATTTCTAATTTGCCACTGCGGCCTCTAAGTTGAATATCGAAACGGGTGTCCTACAATTCCTACTCACACGGCCAACACTCTTGTAGTTATTGCACTTCACAGTGCAGTGTGGTGCAACTTACGTTTGTTGTAGAAGGGAAATTTTGCTACATATTCGTCCCAGTAATTTGGTTTAGCAATGTAAGCTCTTCACGGTCTTTTGTCATTTTTTTGTTGTTGTAATTCCTTACTACTTGGTTTCCTAAAGTACGACCTAATCCTTTAGTCGCGATCCATGTTGGATTCTTTCCTCATAAAACAATATAGCTTCGATTAGCATTAGCAATTCGTTGGGTTACTATGTAAACACCCCCAAAAAATCAACAACGCATCGGAATACCACTTGGGGTGCTACTTCATAGCTTAAAGTACAAGTTACAGAAAACGACCTCATGAGAGACGTTTAATAAAATGTCACTTTCGATTTAAATAAATCGGAGTAAATTTAGGTCCCAATAATTTCTTTTTTAACAAAAGTTTACAAGAGTTAAACATGTCTTCTTTGTATATTTTAATAATAAATGGTTGTTGAATGTGAAGAAAAAAACAAGTCTTTAAAGTTTTGATCCGCGCGACTCGAGTGCTCCCAATGCTCAGCTAGCAATATAATAACCTGAGAAAATACATGCAAAAACGTCAACAATAATGTTGGTGAATTCATAGGTTTAAGTAAAAGCAGTATTGAAATAATTCAAGTAAATATTTCAGTAAGAAAAGCAGCGCTACAACATTTCAAAGTGATTTCGATAAATCAAGTAATATTCAATAGTGGACCACAAGGTTTAAGATCAGCCAGCGACAGTATTTCAAAGTATAATTCAACATTACCGCATTGAGCTCATGACACCGAAACCTTGACAATAACGCATATCAAATGCAAATACAGTTGCCCCAGTACTAGGTATTATTGCCTCATACCTACGATTCTCAATACAAATCGCCCGTTAAAAAGGTGCTCGAAAGAATTCGATTCAGACCTCGGACGGGGTTGTCAAACCCAATAGATCTATTAAATGTACTAGCGTTCACCCCTACAGGGCAATTAAACGGTATCATGAAAATTAGGGACTTTGGCAATAGCGACTCATGCAGATAATTTCATAATAGGGTCAGGCATACCCTTCAAGCACTTGTGTTCCATTAGTAAAACAAATAATGTGTCCAAAACTCACGGTTTCATAAATAGATAATCAATGATCTCAATCATGTAGTAAGCAAATCAAACTTTAATAAAATCAGTAGTAAACAACCATGTATCAAACATGTAACATCTGAGAATTTTCGAAATTTTGAATGACGATTTTTCCCTTTGACTTTTAGGGTCTGACTTGACTTTTTGACTTTTAGTCTTTTATTGTCACATAAAAGCGATTACCGCGTAACCGGTAACTTTTCGGAACATATTTAAAAGAGATATATGTTATTCCTAAGTTGATTTTATCAAACACGAGCAGCTAAATCACGTTTTCATTATTCGGACTCTAAAGAAATTTGATGTAAAACGACATTCCTGACAACTTTTTAGTTTTGACCGAGACCCGAAAACAGTCAGAAGGTGACTGAAATGCCCTCGCAAGATTTTAGAAACACAAAAATAATTAAATTATATTTAATTATCACGTTTTATTAAATAAAAATATTTAATAAAATACTTAGCAATTTAATTAAAAGCGTTTGTTGAAAACGCGAATATTCGAGTTGAAATCCATTTTTCTTTTCTATTTCAGACAAGGCGTAACCGGTTCACAAAATAAATAACAGATATTTTATTAAATGTTATAAAATATTTATGAAATATTATCAAATGAATACTCATTTTTATCAGAAAAATGATTTGGAAAACAACGGCCCAAGTTTCGCTCGTTGAATCATTCGTTAAGTCGTCCAAACGAGTCCCGAACCGAAAGTTACCAAAATTTCATTAAAAAGTTACACAATTAACCCTCCAACTATTAGTTACTTGTCACTTAAGTTTAAAAGTTTTATTATAAATAAAACTTTTATATATTTTATTTCATTCTTACAAATAATAACACACACATATTTCAAACACTCTCTCTCCCCCATATTTTCCGGCCACCGCCGGCCACCACTCGACCACCGCCGCCGCCGTCGTCGGCCGCCGAAAAACTTTTCCGGTGAGTTTTCCGGCCAACACCAAAGATGCTCCTCTTCATCGGATCTACTCGATCCATTATACCACGCGCCTCCACCCGTCTTTCTCCCCCCTCCGGCTGTCTCAGCCGCCACGACCGCCACCCCAACACCACCATCGCATCATCATCATCATCATATCATCGTCATCACTAACACCACCACACCCACGTCACCACTGCCCCCCCCTCTCGTTACAAGGACCGGGCCCGCGGCCACACCTCGCCGCCACCACAGTTTCAACAATAAGGGTTCGTTTGATTTCTATAAACAGCCATAGGGGCTGTTGGGCCAGCTTAGGGGTGCGTTGGGTTGGGGTCAGCCCCGAAAAGGGAGCGGGTGGGTTGTGTTTTCCTCGAGCAGGGTGCGTTCGGTTTAATGGCAGCCGGGGAGGGGCATTTGGTTTGTTGTGTTTTCAACAGATAGGGTGCGTAGGGTTGTGTTTTCTCAACAGGTAGGGTGCGTTGGTTTATTGTTATCATAGATTTAGGGTGCGTTTGGCACACCAAGGGCGTGTTTGTTTCGGCAGCCACCACGACCTACAAGGGTGCGTGGGGTGTCGGGTCAAACCACCAGCCAAGGGTGCGTTTGGTATATCAATAGCAGACGAGGGGTGTTTGTTTTATGGGTTATCGCAGATTAGGGTGCGTTTGGCTTGGGTTTAAATCGCACCAGGGTGCGTTTGGTTTGTTTTTGAACAATCAATGGTGCGTTTGGTTTACAATATAGCACGATAAGGGTGCGTTTGGTTTAGCACAAGCAACCATAAGGGTGTGTTTGGTTTAAGAGAGAGAGACACAATAGGAGCGTTTGGGTTTAGAGAAGACAACAAAGGGGACCATTTGGTTGATTTAGCAGAAAAACCGTAGGGTGCGTTTGGATGTGCAGAAAACCGTGAGACGGTGTTTGGGTGAGCAGGAAAACCTTTAAAGTGTGTTTGGGTTAATATAAATCAACAAATAAATATATCGAAAGGTTTATAAATATTAAAAACCGGATATCTATTGGTGGTGTAAAATGGTTAAATAAATGTAATGATTATAAATTTGCTTAGTTTATATATAATATAAGTATATATATATATTCTATAATATATATATATATATTATATAAGTATATATATATATATTTATATATATATATATATATATATATTGGAAACACGCGGAGTGTTTGAAAAGTGGAAAAACATTAGATTTGATAAATATGGGAAACGTTATATAACCGGAAGGGTCATAACGAAATGTATATAAAATTTCTATATTTAGTAAATGTTTTACTAAAACTTTTATTATTTTAACTCGGTAAGAGAGACTAATGATACGATGAACCGGTAAATAAACGGAAAGTATACTTCTACAAATTAGACAATCATTTTAACTAAAAAGGGGACGAAACACTAATTTATAAAATATTGTTTTATAAATTCCCGATTTGACGGTAAAGTCATAACTTTTGTAAAAGCTTTACAAACATCGGTTACATGATTTGTAACCTTAAAACGTATGTTTATTCTTATGCAAGAACGTTTTGTTAATTAAATTGGTGATTTCCAAAACGTGTCGAATTGTTTTGTTTCGGTATTCATCTCGCGTTTCTTATATAATATTTATAAAGTATTATATAACTCGATTATTCTTTTGGTTGTTTGTCTTTGTTATATAATTCACCATATGAATTATATACTGGTTCATTTTTCATATACAATATATACGGAATATATTGCATACTCTGCGTTTATCTTTCGACCCATTCTATTTGACCAACCACCAAACCGTTACAACTTGAGAACTAAATCCTTATCAGCGCTTCGCGTTGATGTAACCATTCATCGGGAAACCCAAATACATTATCTTAGGCTAGTGGGACTAGGCGTTAAGATTAGTTGCAACTTCTTGATCGAGCCGTTTCGTCTTCTGTTCGTGTTGTGCATATTAGATGCCTATCTGTCAATCGTTCTACATCATCGAGGTGAGTTTATAGCTCCCCTGTTTTTACTCGTTTTACATATATTTGGGGTGAGAACATGCTTGTTTGCAAATGCGTTTACATGGTTGATTACAAATTGGTTGCATACTCATTTACATAATTCGTTATGGGATACATTATTTGACTTCATTTTTGGTCACAAATACATACTTTACATTCGAAATGATTGTCGGATTACGATTGGATTGGCGCCTGCGGGGCCAACAATCATTACTGCCCGGGTGTTCTTGGAGGGAACACCCATGATGGGAACACATTATTTGTATTACTGCCCGGGTGTTCTTGGAGGGAACACCCATGAGGGGAACACATTATTTTAAATCACTGCCCGGGTGTTCTTGGAGGGGACACCTGTGATGGGTACATACAAGTCTACGTCACAGCGTCATGAACTGTAAATCACTTGGAGGGTGAGCGCGAATGTTATAAAATAGATCTATTTGGGATTGATAATCCCCGTTCGGGTGATTCGCTATCACTGGGCAAACGAACGTTATAGCATGTTGTCTGCGCGCATGTTATGAAATAGATCTATTCGGGATTGACAACCCCCGTTCGGGTGATTAGCTATCACTGGGAACGAACGTTATAACATGTCGGATCACGTTGGGACTACAGGGCCCCCAACAAATACATATGAATTCTTACTGTTATATTAGTGCATCAGTTTCACGAGCTTAGAGTAATCGTAAACATTGTTTTATACTCACATGGATATTTACGTTGCCTTGAATAAAGTGGCAATACATACTTGAAACATTTTGGTGACATTAAATTGGTCATGCATTCTTTATAAATCTTTGGGATAAGATTGGTACTTTTGGTGACATAAAATGTGTCGTGCATTCTTTATAAATCTTTGGGATTTTTACATGGTACTGTGATGATACAGTGGCAAATTACAATTCCGTTGAAATTACATTCATATTTCAACTAATCCTATGAACTCACCAACTTTATGTGAACTTTAAGCATGTTTTTCTCAGGTGAATTAGATGCTTGGATTATTTGATGTGCGGGGAATTGAGTATTGTCATTCAAGTTTTTCATGGTGATGCAATTATGGGACAACTATTATTTTGATTTCAGAAAATCAACGAGATTGTTTTACAAACGACACTTTTTAGAGGTCGTTCTCTTGTATCTAGCGCTGTGTATTATGAAGTAGCACCCCATGTGGTATTCCGCTGCGTTGTATATTTTTTTTGGGGGTGTATACAGTCCACCACCTGCCCTCATCTAACGGTTAAATAGTGTATCAGCGCATTACAGGTGTTTTAGTGCGCTCCACCATGCGCACGTAATAATAGTGTGCACAACTTCCTATGCGCGCTCAATAACTAACAACAAACAAGTAGACAGAATTCACAACTCAGGGCATTTCAATATCCTATGCACAACCAGTAACTACCAACTTTCAAAAATCCACATAATACGAACATTATAAAGGGTGCATAAAAATGAATTGTTATCTAAATGATGCACATAAAGTTTCATCCTTTTACTAAGATTATATATGTACTACTATAAGTGAGTAGGTTTCCGGGATATGTTACTCCAAAATTAGACCATTCTTGGCATAAGTAGATGGGAACTTCCAACAACATCTATAATTATATTCTATTACTAGTGTATGTCTACTTCAAAATCTAAGGTAGTACTACAACATGATTACTATTTTAACAAGCGTATGAAAACTATGGTTATCATATATGACATAATCTAATAAACACATCTCATACTTCACATATCTTGTGGTCGATGTGTTGGTGTGTCGTAATTTATAAAAAACAAAGGATTATAAGTGTGGTGTTATGCAATAACAAACGCAGATGCCAATATTTTTTTTGCTTGAGAGCCATTTGAGTTTGTTTTATGATGCCCTCTCAATGATGTTTAAACTTATTCAAAGGTAGCAACAGCAAATAAACAACTTTTTCTGTTGGGATTTCCTACTTGACATGGTTAATGTTTTTTTATTACTTTATTAACAGGAATAGTTGACATTCCTTGTAACCTTCCACAACTTTTCTTGCAAGCTGTGATGAAGTTTAAGGACAACAAGCTTCTTACTGGGGAAATTTCTGCAACAGACTTGCAGGATAATTATGCCACTCAATGTACCGCAACTCATTTGAAAGGAATTTAGGTCCTTCGACATCTTGTCCATTGTAGCGAGTCACCAAAAGGAGACTTAGTTTCTTCAAGTTTAAAACAGTCTTACAAAAAAGTGGTGATTCACCATCATATTTGATCGCTTCAATCTGGTTATTTTCCTGAGATAAAGATTTAAAATGATGAAAGGGTGGAGTATGAATATATCTCATTCGAATATTTATGTATGTAAAATTGTGTATAAGTGTATCATTCGTACAAAGTAGAATATATCTTGAATATATGGTATAAACATTACATGGCCTGCTAATTCATAACACATGTTATCAATTTCTTCTATTTTCAAACCTGCTATTGTTTCAGGATTGTAGGATCTCTACTCTCGAAGATAATGTCCCATTTCTAGAATGAGATCATGCATATCAAGGATGCCATAAGAAGTAGTTATGAGAGACTTTTGTGTCAACACCTTTACCCCTATAACCAGGGTAAAACCCACGAAATCAAAGAATCTTGATTAGTTAATTTTTAATTATTTAAACTATATATATAATATAATAAAATAACAATATATATAATCTAAAAACAAAAATCAAAATCAATGATGCCAGGAGCAGTATAAACTATTCCCGGGTCGTTAATTCCCCAATGAGGTTGTGCTGGAAAATTGATACAGTCGAAGATTTGAGTTTGAAGGAAGGAATTGATTTGAGAAGGTGGAAAAGTCAATTTAAACAATAACAAATAAAAACGTTTAAGAAAATCCAAAAAATTACGAATTTAAGCTGAAAAACGGGAGCACGAATCCCGAACAAAGAGGGAAAAACCTAAAATCTTTAAAAATAACCCTACGAAGAAATTTTACTTCTAAACTACTCTACGGGACAAATAACGAAGAATGAAAAAGACTAGACCGAAAACGGAGTTCGTTTGACCCAAAAACGAGTCAACACAAAAACCGTACCCGGACCGCTCTTTAAAAAATGAAAAGTTGTAAAAATGACCCTAAGAAAAGTTTTATATTTTTCCTACAAACTATATGACAAAATAAAATTTTCTAAAAAAGAAAAATATTTTTTTGATAATTTTTGTGTTAGTTATGAATTTAAAACTTTTAAATAAATTAAAATTATAAAAAATATTAAATGACTTCGAAAAATTCTGAAAATTTTACTAAAAATACTTTATACTATAACAATCCTACGAAAAATAAGAAACAAAAAGATTGCTTATAAATAAGCCCGAAATAAGCTTATAACAGCTTATGGGCTTATAGGCCAAAAACGACTATAAATACCACAGCCCTTGGGACTATAACGAAAAAGTCCCAAGGGCGCAGCGGTATGTATGCTAAAAGAAAGGTGTACGAGGGTAGAGACCCGGGTTCGAGTCTTGCTCACCCGGGTCACCCCTTGTCTCCTTTCTTTTTTTTTGGAAAAACTTTGTTAAGCAAAGTTGTTAAGCTCGTGGGGCTTAACAACTTTCTTAATACATGTTTTTTTTGGAAAAAGCCAAATAAGCTTAAAAATAAGCTTTTAAACGACAGAATGCTCAAAAAGGGCTTAAGGCTAAAATTTGGCTAAGTCATTTGGCTTATGGAGTCTAATAAGCTACTTGGACAAAATGGCTAAAAGGGAGGCTTAATCCTAAACTAGCTAAACTCTAAAAAGCTAAAAAGCTAAAACTAAATAAGCTTAAATAGCTTAAAATGACAGAAGCTAAATGATAGCTTGAAGGGCAAAAGCTTAACTTGGCACTCAATATAAGTAAGAAAAATAAGAGATAAGCACTAAACTAACTACTTTATCAAATAAGCTGCTAGAATCAAATGAGCTTATGGGCCATAAGCTGAATAAAGCAGAATGAAAATAAGGCAATCCTAATCCCCCCCCCCCCTTTATACTAACACTAGCTAAACGGTCAAAGGGGTCTTCTGATTTAAAAATAAAGCTAATCCTAAAAAGCTTCTTAAGGACTGAAACTGAAGGGGCTTATCAAAGAGCTTATGGGCTCTCCAAATAAGCTAAATCCTAAGGCTTGAGTACACTAAAAAGCTAAGAAAAGGAAGCTTAAAGTCACCCCTTTGCACCAGGGGAGACTTAGGCTAAAATCAAGGGCTTATTTGACAGCTTATTTAAAGCTGTCAAATAAGCTCAAATGAAAAAGATAAGCTAAAACAGATTGAATATACTATGAAATGGACTTGTGCACCAATTTTAAGAATCTAAAAAACATTTAAACCAGCTGAATTTAAAGAGTGAAAAAGGGACTTCTAGCTAAAAAAATTGACACTTACCCTTTTCTTGACAGCTTTGACTTATCAAAGTCAAATGACACAAGGTGTTTTGACAGCCTTTTTTAAACACACAAAAACATTCTTTTTGAACTTAAAACTCAAGGTTCCAAGTGCTTATCTAAATAAGCACTTGTAGCTTTTTCAAAATCCCACAGTTAAAAAAATTGACTTAGAAAAACTTTGAAAATCAACTTTCAAACTTAAAAACTTTTAAAACAGCTTTAAACAAGCTTAACACTTAAGCTAAAACTACCTTAATGACCATAACCCATACCAAAGCCATTTTTGACCCGTTTTCCTCTATAAACCCAAACACCCCTTTAATTTTTGCAAAGTGGATTTTAACTTATATTGACTAAATTAAACTTTGAGATTTTTTGAAGATTACTACTACTTAAACTATATTAAACAATAAAAAGGTAAAAACAGAACTAATAAGCATAAAAAATGGGAAATAAGCTATGACAGAAATAGGCACTTTTAGACAGTTTTCAAGGTAAATTGCATACAATGAAATGAAAAGCATGAAAAGGCATATTAGACATTGATAAACATGAATAGCACAAAAAACAGAAATAAGCTAAGAAATAGCTAAAAGCTTATTGCTACAGTAATAAGTCCAAAGTTAAAGGAAAATGTACCTTTGATCCTTTTCTCTCAAAAGGATTTTGAAACTAATTAAGTCTAAATTCCCTACCAAGCTTATAAATAAGCTTAAACACTAAGCCAATAACCCAGATAAGCCATACAATATAAGCTCATTCATCAATGCGCTTTACTCAATCCAACAGTAACTTGGTCTTAAAGTTTTGTAAAAAAACATGTCTGACAGGTTATACAATAGTTATATCAAGAGCATAAAGATTTTTAGATGCACTTGAAAATTTAGAAATAGTAAAAAAAACTTAACTGAATTTCATTTAAAAAATGAAGTTACAAGTACAATAAAGAGCTTAACTTTAAAAACTAACTTAAGAAAATTTAAACTACATAAAAACTACTTGAACTGCTAAAAACTACATACATGCCACAATGGCTTTACATTCATTTATATAGGAAAAACGACTAGGCTTTTTTCTTCTTGTCTTCTTTCTTTTGTGCTTTCTTGTAGACACAACAAGAGGGTTGTGTTTGTTGTGAGAGTGCAAAGTCAAGCAAATCCTGGCCCTTTAAAATTCTTGATGCCCAAGCCGAATCCTCTCAACCATTGATTGGTTTTGGTGGGGGTTTGGATTGCCAACATGGCAATCCCATGTGGGTGTGGGGTTTAGTGATTGTGAGGTTTTTGGATGTTTATGGAGAGTCAACCAAGGTGATAGAGACAGCTTGTGGGGTTGGGAGTTTAGGCGGGAAACGTTGGAGGAGATGTACAGTATCTTTGAAAGTTTGGGTTTCAACGAAATATTGGCCCCCCTCATGGTGTTAAGTTGATTGAATCTGGTCTCTTGTGTTTAAAACCTTTTGGGGACTTGGCAATTTCAGTCCCCAAGGGTTATAAGACCTATTGCAATACTCGTCCTTGCGTGTTATAACTTAGGGTCTTTGGCAGGAATACGCCTTGGAGTATAACTTGCCGATCTTGGCAGTTTTCCCTTGTCTTCAATTCTCTTGATTTCTTTTATAAATATAAGTTTAGGGATTTACAAGTTTAGTCCCTAAACTTATATTTCTTGACTTTTGGCTTCGGGGTTGACTTGGGTTGACTTTTTGTTGACTTTTTCAGGCTTGGGCTTGGACTTTGACTTTGTCTTTTCCTGCTTTTCCATTCCGAGTCCGGTTTTGTCGTTTTGGCTTCGTTTTTCGGCCTTTTCTTAGTTATCCGTTCCTGCACAATACAATTAGCTAAAAAGCGTATATTTGGATTTAAGGTTCGTTTTTGGTTATTTAGCTCGTTTTTATAAGGTAAAAGGTATGTGTAATTAAGCACATACCAAAATCCCCCATACTAAGGTATTGCCGTATCCTCACGCAATGTTATGAAGTAAGAATTTGGAAAACTTAGGAATATCGAACACCTCGACTAATAACCTCGAAAGTAGCTAAAGTGTTCATCTGTAGGAAAATTAAAGACTCAAGAGTTTCCATTTGAAATCCCAGGGAGTCTTACAATTTTTTTATGTACACCTATTCTACCATCTTTTTGTATTTTTCATTTTCTAGAACGTTTTGACTTTCGTTATTTAATAACTTTGAGGGATTATAGAACAAGATGCATTTCGATCCGAGAATGCCCCAAAAAGGATAAATTCATCGTTCCCGAACATTTACTTATTCCAAACCAAGCTTAAATGAAATCACTGTTAATTATGAGTTAAGATGCTAACACTTTTACCTTTTTTTTTCATATTTGCAATTTGTAAACTTTCACTCCGGACAATTTTACTTCGTTCAATGTGTGTGCTTTTGAATTTCAACAATGGATCTTGTTGCAATTTTCTAGGTTTACGTTCCACCCGAGAATATGAGTTTGAAGGCGAGATCATCCCATGTAGCGACTTTCGTCTCGGCACATCCCAACCTTGCGGTTAAGTGACCAGGCTTTTGACACCCCACAGAGACTAGTATCGGGACTCACGGACCTTAGGTTTCAAAAACTCTCAGGTTTTCTGTAAGCACATAGCTTATAAAATATAATAGCCAAAGTTCAAAAGCATATTCGAATTTAACAAAAAGAGATCTTTTATTTACACTTAACATTAACTATTTACGCAATTGTAATCCTCGACCTTTTAGAAGGCTGCAACATCGGTTGTGAGCCGGCAAGATGCAGCAAACTTTTATCAGTCTCGGATAATTATTCTTACTATGGGTTTTCTTTAGAAGGCTGTAACATCGGTTGTGAGCCGGCAAGATACAACAAACTTTTATCAACCCACAGTTTATTTTTTATTATATTTTTGCATTTTTCATCATTTTTTTTTTAATTTTTTATTTTTTTTTTTTTATATTGGGAAAACGTCTTTTTGAAAAATTCAAGTATAAATTTGAACTAAGTCTAAAGTTTTTGCTATATACTACATAAAAATTATTGATTTAAGTTTAATTTCCAAAAGTAGCACGTATATTAATCAGGTTAGAATCTTATGGGAGAAAAAGCGACAAATTACACACATGAGCTCTTAAGATTTCCAAATAATCCTTGTTTAGCATCCCACTTATAATTAACACTATCATTTTTCGTTCTTCGCGAATATTCGCGAACGCTTAGTCTAAAAGTTAAGGAACAAGCTAGAGCTCAACACGCTCGATCGAGTCAAAATTTACTCTTATTCTACCCAGCAGGAAAGTCAAAATTGTGACAAAACACTTATTTTATTTTTGAAAATTTTTAAATTTTTTCATTTTTTTGAAATTTTGGTGGTAAAAACGGGATTACGTGATAACAACGGCTGCAGGCACAATCAAATCGAAGATCCCCCCCATACTAGAATGAAACATTGTCCTCAATGTTTTACGAAGGGTTTCTACGTAAATCCTAAGCCGTTTATGAATTATGCTTAAAGATAAACGTTAGTCGATAAGATTAGGATATCGGATTCCCAAAATGAAGCTGAGGATTTGAAGCTCTTGTGATCGAAGGACAAATACCGTGAGCACGAGAGGCTTCAAAAATCCGGGACATCCTGGACAATACAGCACAAAATACAAAACATGGAAAAGGTAGAGGCAAGCCTCCTCACAACACAAAACACTTATTAGCAATAAGAAAGAAGATAGAATGGATAAGCATGGGGTGCCTCCCACGAAGCGCCTTGTTTTTGTTAACCGAGTCACAAGCTCGACTCGACCCCGAATTCATTGGTCCATGGGGGAGCAAGTGGAAGATAAAATCATCATCGGACTTTCATTCAAGTTGTTTGTATAAACATTGAATTTAATGAAAGTTCCACTCCGATGAGATACGCCTGGCATAAAAGAATGATAAATAGAGATGCCGGGGTCAAAAATGGTATCTTCATTCTCACAGGAAAGAAGATATGGAGGAGCAACTGGATACGAGAGAAATGGAAGAAAGATCCATATAATATAAGCTAAGAGAGGTTCACTTAAAAGTATGAAATCCGTATCCAGGGTGGAATGGGTGGATAAAACATTAGGCACATGAGGAATCCGGGGTCAATAGAAGTCAATTCTCTCAGATCGGTCTTTATTCTTATAATATTGAAACATTCAAGATTCAGAAGAGACATGATGTGAGTGAGTTCATCGGCAAACTCCTCATGATAAAGGTCACTCCTATCGGCAAGAGGAAACTGATCATTTGAAAGATCAAAGATAAACGAGTCTTATCTGAAAGTCAACATGAAGTAGTGGTACTGCCATACCTCTTCTCTTTAATAAATGATCGTTTATCAACGTTAGAAAAACTTTATAATCCTGGAAGAGATAAAATCAGAAGAGGTGTGGAAACTGCCACTGATAATTTTTCTCCTTTTTTTTTTTTCATTAAAGGGGGGGGAAATTTTAAAAAAAGCGAAACAGTTTTTAGATTTACGGGAATAGAATTATCTAAAGGTTGTTAGTTCTCCAAGAAAAGATTAGAAAAATGTGGAGGTAGACTTGATCACAACTCGGAAAAGATGGCGTGGGATTGTATCTTAATGCACTCGATCTTAGCAATAAGAAGATTGACATTCAACAATTTTTTCACGAAGGATATCGTCTTTGATTGGTAAAAGAATTCATCATGTCATTCCTTTCAACTTCATGGGCTCACAATTTCCGCACCACTTTAAAGCTGACGATCTAAACATAGGGAGACGTGATGCATCGACATAATCGATGTCGTCAATAGAGAAAGAATCGTCATCACTCGAAGTAGATTCATCGTTAGACTACAAGAAATTCTTAAATTGATCTTTAGAGGCTTCAAGAGGCGGAGAATTGTCATGAAAAGGCACATCACACATTTAAGGAAATCCCTTAGGACTCATCTTGGGATTAGGACAAGGGATATCGGACAATAGACTTAATTCTTCTCCGATTCGTTGCTAGAATAGTATCAAGTTGCTGTCCCCAAATACTTTGAGAGTTATGGGTTCCTTGATTGGTTAAAACGGGATGTGATTGCTAATGTATGTCTTCAGTCTCATCTAGACAAATGGGATTCTTCAATATCGATCTTTAGCCGCTTTATCTTCGCACTTCGCTTTTCTTCTTCCTTCTTTTGTTAACTTGACCAAACCAAATCACTAAGGTTGTCATTTGTTCAATAAGCTTTTTTTGTAGAATTGAGATGCTCATTTTGTGTATTGTGGTTATTGAATGATTTGACGGTATATTGACGGGGGTTGAAAATAGTCAAAACGAAAGAAATTAGAATCATAGCTACGCTTTGATCATGATAATAGTCTTATCCATTGGTTGACACTGAAAGTCTCATGAGGTCCCCAGCAGTTTTCACATCAAAGATATTGCTGTGAAAACCTTGGTACGTTTGTGGGAACTCATCATAGTCTTGCGGTGTACAATAGTGACCATAACGAGCATCGTTCCCGCAAAACTCACACAAGATTGGTTCATAGTGTGTGGGGTGGTTGGAAAAATTTTGAGAATCGTTAGAAGAATACGGAGTTGAAAAATTGTTTGGTGTTCTATTTCCAATCGTACAATAAAAACAAACTCCATTGTATTCATTACAACCACATTGTTGGCATGTACCAAAAAGTTTTTGTTGTTGCAAACTTTGCAAATTTTGTAGGATCTCATTAAGGTCTTGATTATAGCATGGTTCCGGATTAGTGATAATCGGAATTTGCGTTGGACAATTATAGCCAATATGAGCACCTTTCCCACAAAACTTACAAGTGCATCGTCGACAAAAGATTTCATCTAACGAATCACCGCACTCGTGACAACAATGGTCAATGTGTGGAGGACTTTGTGGATTACCGGGGTCCTGTTTTACAACGAATGGCTCTTGAGGAGCATTAACAACGTTGGTATTATCATCGGATGACTCGGAAGTATCTTGAAGGTCTTGGAAAATTCCATTTTCAACACAATATGTAAACAAATCTTCCTTAAATTTCTTTCGTAAAAGAGCACATCCTCGACAATACGGACCATCAACCGGGTTTCCACACCTTGCACAACTCGGAGAGGGTAGTTCACGAATGATCTTGTCTACGACGCCCTCTTTAGAACAACAATAGTCCGAAGTGTACAAAGCTCCACACGACGAGCATTCTTTAATCGTTTTAAGGCGATTTAAACGATAGTCTGTCAAGGTTTGCCCCAGCATAGTCACTATCTGAGTAAGCTTCCAGGTCAAAAGATGATTCTCTAGGATACCATAAGCCCAAATTGGGTTTGCCCTTAAGGTACTTAAAGATTCTCTTCACAGCATTAAGGTGTGAAGTCTTAGGAGTAACCTAAAAACGAGAACAAGCACATACTGCAAACATTATATCAGGCCTAGAGGCAGTTAAATACATGAGAGAACCTATCATGGATCTGTATAAGTGTACATCCACTTCATCAGCTTCTTCATCTTTCATCAACACCGTCTTGGTCTCCATTAGGGTTATTGTAGTTTTCACACTTGCAAGGTCAAACTTTTTCAGCATGTCTGCAACATACTTGTCTTGAGAAATAAAAATTCCATCTGTCTTTTGTTTGACTTGCAATCCAATAAGATATGAGTTCACCCATAGAACTCATTTGAAATTGCCTTTCATCAAGGCCTCAAATTCATCACACCAAGACTTTTTAGTAGAGCCAAAAATGATATCATCAACATACACTTGAACTAGCATGATATCCTTCTTGTCCTTCTTAATAAATAAAGTCTTGTCTATGGTACCCCTCATGTATCCATGTCTCTCTAGAAATGTTGATAGAGTAGCATACCAAGCTCTAAGAGCTTGATGTAGTTCAAATAAAGCTTTGACAACCTTATAAACTTTCTTAGGATGATCAAGATCAACAAAACTAGGAGGTTGAGAAATTACACATTTAATCTCATCGTGCCAACAAAAATTCACCTTTTTGACATCCATTTGGATTACTATGAGCCCATAAATGAGCAAGGCTAATATAACATGATAGCTTCTATTCTTGCTACAGGAGCAAAAACCTCATCATAGTCAATACCCTCTTCCTGTCTGTGACCTTGGGCCACTAATCTTGCCTTATTTCTGACAACTACTCCTCTTTCATCCCTTTTGTTTCTG
>BQNB010024533.1:0-27500 GCA_026074375.1 Tanacetum coccineum | reverse complement strand
CTCACAGGTGAATGTGATTTTGAAAAATGACTTCTTTGATTAAACTTATTCACCTGGGGTCTTACAGGACTAAAACTGTTTGAGTTACTGGTAGGTACTGGTTGTTTAGATCTACCAGTATTAACATTAGTCCTGACAGAATTAACATTATGCCTAACAGAATTAACATTAGACTTGACAGAATTAACATTTGCCCTACCAGTATTAACATTAGGCCTAACAGAATTGTCATTTTGGCTATCAGTATTAAGTTGTACTGGTCTAGGTATAAAGTGATTAGCACGATTAACCCTGTTTGCATTGTTCCAAACTGGTTTTGCCACCCCGTTACCAGTATTAAAAACCCTTTGTTTCTTAAGCTCAGCCTCTCTTGCCATTTTCTTTTCATAAAAGTCACAATCTCTGATCAAGTGACTTAGGCTTCCACAAACAAAACACTTTTTCTTGATGAAAGAGTAACCTTCTCCTAGTTCTCTTTCCATCATTTCATTCCAATTCTTTCCTTTAACTTTAGGTGTCCCTTGATTTTTCATTGGTTGCCTAGGAGTTTTTACGTGTGTTACACAACTAGGTTCAGCTTCTTTTGGTTTTGGTTCAGACACGACTTCTTCACTAGATGTAACAGAATTCTCACTGAATTTGTCATCTGAGACACTAGTTTCAGGCTTTTGAGGTCCCTTTTTACCATAAACATACAAAGAATCATCAATTTCCTCTTGTGGTTTAGGAGTATAGTCTCCAGTTAATGGATGTGGAACTCCTTTGAAATTATCAGTCTTTGAAAATCTACTGTATAAAGGTTTGTTAAGAAAATCTTCTTCTGTACACTTAAACACAGTACGATTCATTTCTTCCTCATAGCTTAAAACCTCATTGTTTGATTGTATTTCATATCCTAAGCCAACTTTACTATTTGAAGTCATACCTGAATCAACTAATTTCCAAAGGTTTTTAGAAGAATTTTTCCATGAATCTACTGTTTTCTGCAATTGTTCCTTTTCTTTTACAGCTTTCATTCCTATTCTCCTATATTTTTTAAGCTTTTCATCTTTTGCATATATTTCATTTGCTTGAAATGTAAGCTGTTCATTTAGAGATAATTGCTGCTTTTGAAAAGTAACAACTTGAGCTTCTAATTTCTTAACAGCTAGAGTATAGGCAAGTATTTTTGCTTCTTGTTCACCTAACTGATTCATTTGTTCATCACACAGTGTTTTAAGCTTATTATATGAATCAATGCAAGTTTTAGAACATAATGATACCTCATTATTTGAGCTGATTTGCCCATGAGTGTCATTGATTTGTCGCTACTTCTTCTTATTGTATTATGTTCTCCCTAATTGACAACACCATCATCCATTGTCAGCAAACAGTTCTGATTCTGTTCTTTCTTTCCAGCTCCTTGATCTTGATAAAATGAGTCTCTCTTCTTTCCATCATTTGTCCCCTTGGATGGACATTCCCTAGCAAAATGGGACAATGTTGTGACAATTTGAAACATTAAAAGCTTCTTTTTGTCAAAAACAATCAGGTTTGTTTTAATCAATCCGGGACTCTCTTTGTTGTTTTGTAAAAACTTCTTCATTCGAATAGCAATCATTGCTATTGACAGTTTATTTCCATCTTTTTAATGTCCAAAATCATCAATTCTTTTCTAGGTCTTCATGAGCAGTCCAAATCAAATAAATTGAAAATAAATAAAAAAACTACACATCCAAAACTCTTCCAAAAAAATCACAATAAATCCTCCTACTCCTTCTATACCTACATACCTCCTACATCCCTCAACCATAACTATATAAATAATATCCCCCCCTTCCCAAAATCTCAACTCATCAAAATCTTAAATATTCTACATCCCCCTCACCTTAACAACACCCCTACACATTCACCTATCCCAATAAAATTAACAATACAATCTCAAATCCCTTTTTCCTCAGCCTCCCCAATAACAAAACAACTAAACAACAAAAAAAACCACCAAATCTCTACTAAAAACTACCAATACCCCAAACACCAACTACCAAACACACCTCAACTTATATATATATAAACATACTCACACATCCTCAGTAGATATAGACACACCTATAGAAACCTCTCTACAATAGCAAGTTCTAGATATATATTACTGTAATATATATAAAATGTATATATCCCCAACAACATTTAACCCCAAAAAAAATCCATACAACATCCCACAAACTCTACAATTTCCTCTTCAACATACAAAATAAAAAAAAACCAAAACCACTACCCACACCCCACATCCTCTCCACCAATTACCAAAACACCACAAAATGTAAAAAATAATTCCAAACACTCACTCACACATCACCACCCCACCTCACCCCTAACCCCCTTACCACCTTAGCTCACATCTCTACTCTCAATTTCTCACACTACTCAACCTTACATCTACACTCGATCTTTCCTGCGCTTCTTTAGTATCGCGATGTGTTATGTCTCAGTAACTCTCACATCACACATCACTCTCAGCGCGCTCTCTATGTCTCACTCTCTCCTCCCTATCCAATATAAATAATACTTGTCCACTCGCTCGCTCTCGCTCCTCGCTCTCTTAATTAATAAATTAATACAATTCAGCTAATAATACCATATTACTTTACGTGTCGTCTGTGAAGGGCTTGTTAGAGTGTGTTTCTTGTGTGTGTATATAGATATAGTGTGTGGTGTAAGCTATGTGTGGCGTGTGTTGTGTATGACTCCTCTCAGTAGCCATTAATAATGTTCTGACAATCTTTTTTCTACGGTCGGTAATCATGTAGATAAGATGAGTGATTGTGTGTTTTGGTGGTGGGATCTTGTTAGCTATCGATCTTCTTCTCTTGTAGGCTTCAGAGTCCCTGCTAGAGGCTATCAGTGAGACCGATGAGGCTCGTTGTGGTAAGCTTGAGAGTTGTGATTTGCTAGCCAGTCTTTCGGTGGATTAAAGGTTTTTGAACGGTAATGAAGTGGAACAACTTAGAATGTATATAACGCAGCAGAGAATATTTAATAAGAGACAATCATAGCGGTTATTTGAATAAAGCTCAGAGTGGTGTGTTTTTAACTAGACTAGGAACATTGGGAGAGTCTCGCGCTGTTAGCGGTTTTCTCTTAATGTTGATTGGTATAGTGTGGGGGGTGGGTTTGTGATGTGTGTTGTGAGAGGAGTATGAGCAGGTCATGGGGTCAGGTTAGTAGTCGGCACGCACTTGTATCTTGTTTTGAGATTGGGTGGGGCGCGTAACTACTACTAACCCCCTCCCTTCCCCCTACGCCCATCCTAGCGCGTGGCGTGAATGCTTTGTAGAGAGAGTTGGTTTGTGTGTGAGAAGGTGTGTTGTTATTGAACATGAAGCCTTAGTTTATATTTGAATCAGAATAATTAAGATTACACAATCACTATCTAATCACTAACACTAGCTGGTGTGTGTGATGTCTCGGTGACTAATTTGGCTAAGCTAATATTAGACTCTTTCATTGTGAGGGAGATTCTAACTATGATGGTATGCTAGAATAACTATTCACCCTACCTCTCTTATATATATAGGAGAGGCTAGGGTTTACAAGGACATACCTAGCTTTGTAAGAAAGGGCTTAACTTAATTTTTCACATTAAGTCCCTTGTTTGTTTTATTTTATCTTTTCAGTCCTTTTCTTTATATGTGGCTTTTTTGTAATCATCATAATCTCATAATCCCAGAACAAACCGTCTGTGCATTTCCTTATGAGCATTTGTTGCGTTTGGTTAAGCATCAGACCCGGGTTGTCATTCAACGAGAGTTTTCGCATCGAGTTTGTTCGGATAGCGGAGAGGCGGATAGGATGATTGAGGTTAGTTTTGGTAGGTTTCGGGCGATGTATCAACAATGAGAGTCATACAGGTTAGGTGGTAAGGAGATGGTGTACTTGCACGAGAAGTTAAGACATTAGCTTCTCATCTATCTATGCAATATGCTTCATGCGTGTTGATGAGCATGACGGGTTGATTGATTCGCAGAGATGAAGATGTTATTGAATGACGTTCATTGCCCTCGATCCTTCGAGGTCGTCGAAGTTTGTTTTTAGCGGCATTAGTGGAAGCTTGACGCGTTCGATTAACTTATGTCATAAATGCCTATTGTCGCGTAAGAGAGGAAATGTTTTCGACATGACGTGTCCGTTAGAAAGATGAGTAATGAAACACATGACATACAGAAGAGTTAGCGGTGGTGGATTATGTCCTAAGACACATTAGTTTCTTTTGATGAAAATATAAGCAAGATTGTATTGTCTGCGGCAACAACACATACAATCATGTGAAGCAAGACAAAGCGGGATAGATGATCCGTTTGTTCCTCCTGAGTCCGTGAAAACACATTTTCTACATATTGAGATATCTTTCACCATTGCTTCATGTCTCGGGGTGCATAATTCTTTGGTGTGAATTTGGATTTGGGATTATGAGAGGACCCATTTGACTTTTTAATGGGACGGTCTACCATGGACACGTTACAACTTCATGAAGTCGACGGAATGTCGTCGGAGTCTGGATGGTCGGTGCAATATTGGTCCCCTCGGTCTGTCTCACGCGAATTCTCAAGAGAGATGCAGATCCCATGTTTCGTTTGTAAAAACGGCTTGCATTGTATGGAAGTTTTGAGAAATTTGGAACGAATTGAGCGAGAGTAAGAGTTATGAATCGTTTGAATCAATAGTACAGGTAGCATAACAAGGTAAACCGATATTCGCATCGGTATTATTACGCACTGGAGCCTATTGGGTCTAATAAGTCTAGAATAAATGTCTATGGATTACAATCGGTTTGTTGATTTGGAAAAATGACAATTGAAATGAGTGTGTTGACGTAAAGAGAGCTTCGATGTTAGTTGATTTTGTAGTATACGACTTGGATCAAGCAAACACGACCTTAGTGTAATGTACTGTTGATTTTCAATTGGTTTTGGTAGATATTGGGCATTAGTAGGTGAGATGCCGGGTATTTGGTTATATTTCTGGTAATTTAAAGATTTAGTAAGGGATTATTACAATCTGGTTGTAGTGTAGGCTCTTTTCTGATTTTGTTGCACCTAAACAAAGTAAATCACAAAACATTAAATGTTATACACCATTAAATAATAAATAAAAGGAAAATAAAGTTTTGTTGAAATGTGAAACCAAATGTGGGGGACAAGGATTTTACTTGACTTTAAAAGTAAAACAACCTAAGAAGTGATCCATTATATGGTGCCTTAGATTATATTTTTGACTTATCTTGGTAATGTCGAGATAAACTAGTAAAAAGTGGATTTGTGGACACCATCTTTGGACAAAAATGTACGGCCAAAACATTTCACATATTTATGTGACAAAAGGTACCAAAAAGACACATTTAATAATTAGCACACATGAAGTCATTTTATATAGGTGTGAATCCTTTAAGTAGACTAACCGTAATTGCCAACGCACGCATGTTCAAACACAGTCATGTGGCTTATAAACGAGTAACCTTGATAATTTTGTTAATTGGGTCACACTTTATGAATTTCGAACCGTGCTTGATCCCAAATACAAGTAAACTTGGAAGATAATTGGTTAATGCAATATTTACCCTATAATATAGTGACACTAATTTTTACTCATTACACGCATGGCTAACAAATGTGACTAAAATGCCACATTATGTCACCTCTAAATGCTCTTTGTCAATCGCATGTATTTTAGTGTAGACCTAATTATGGTTACATAATGGTCACGTAACTTTATTATGTGTGTCTAAAGTTTTGTTTGTGTTAGCTTGCACATAAAAAGTAATGTGTTTCTGTCATATTTACTTCGGGAACATCTGTGTCTCCTAATTGGTACCAGGTTATTAGTAGTGTCACAAGCTGGCCTAAAGGTTTTGTAGTCACACAATCATAATATTCTTGTGGCCAATTGATGATTCATTTTAGTCAATAAAATACACATTTATTCAATATTAAACACCTATGGTACAACTTATTAACACTTTTAGTCACTTTATGGCTTAGTTGTTTTGCCTAAAACCAATAATCCAAATCATGCCTTGTGTGGCTTAATAATTTCATAAGGTCGACCACAAACATCAATTTATGTGGTCCTTTGGACATATTCAATAGTCACACAATAAAAATACACATTTCTTCAAATTTAATATTTATAGTGTAATTTGATTGCGGAGTTTTACACTGTATTTTTTATTAATATTAATAAAAATTTATATTAATATATATAAGTCTAAAAGAAATGCAACAACGAGCAATGTAAACGGAGCAGTAGTTTAGTAGTAGTTTCCCGGTCGTTTATCCCCAACTGAGGTGGGTCTGGACTGGAGAATTCGATATACAGTCAAAGATTTGAAGTATTGAACGAGATAAAAATGAAGGGAAAGTTGGAAACAGTCAATTTCGATGATAAGAACAAAAACAGTTTTAAGAATTAATACCTAGAAAATTACGAAATTGAACTAGGAATACGAGAGCCCGAGAATTACGATAAACAAAGGGGGTGTGTAAAAACCTAAAATCTTTAAAAAATAACCCTACGAAGAATTTTTCATCTTCTAAACTACTCTATCGGGACAAAATAACGAAGAATGAAAAAAATAGGACCGAAAACGGAGTTCGTTTGACCCAAAACGAGTCAAAACAAAATCACGCACCAGGACCGCTCTTTAACAAAGTAACAAAGATGTACAAAAATGACCCTTACGAACATTTTTTGTATTTTTTCCTACAAATATATGCAAAAAGAAAATTTTCTAAAAAAGCAAAAATATTTTTTTTGATAATTTTTGTATTTTTATTGATTTTTAAAAGTTTAGCTAAATTAAATTGTAAAAAATTACTAAACTAATTCTAAAAATTCTGTATTTTTTTTGTAAAAAATACTTTACACTATGTAAGTTCCTACGAAAAATTAGAAACAAAAATAAGCTCAATGAATAAGCCCCCGAATAAGTTGTTTCAGCTTAATAGCTTATGAAGCTCAAAACACCTATAAGTATTCAAGCCCTTGAGTCTTTAACGAAAAAGACCCAAGGGCGCAGTGGTAAGGTGTGGTATAAAGGGGGTTTGTATCGAGAGGTCACGGGTTCGAGTCTTGCTCACCCGGACCTCTTGTCTTTCCCCCTTTTTTTTATTTTTGAAAACTCTAGGGTAGAAATTGTAAAAGAGGAAAGTAAAGGGTAGGCGGGTAAACTTTTGAAAATTTACACTCCAGTGTAAACACGTATGTACCCCTATATATCAATATCTATCAAAAACAGACCTCCGTCCTAGCTTATTTTGGCTTATTGAAAATTTAAGATTTAGAGCAAAAACTTAAAACTAACATACTTTTATAAGGTGCTTATACTAAAACAACTTTAACCACCCCCTAACAAAAATGGACATTTATACTTTTGCAACTCAATAAGCTAGAAAATAAGCACTTTCAAATTCTTACCACGAAAAGTCAAGGTTTTTCACCCTTTTTTCAAACTTTAGCTTATTGCAAGCTTATTTCTTGATGAAAATGAAAAACAAAAGAAGTTTTATGAAGCTTAAGATGTGTGCTAGGGACTTCTAAAAAGTAATAAGCTAGAGTAAACAAGATTATAAGGAGATTGCTAAATGAAAAGTGCAAGTTTTAGGCTTAAGGCTGTTTTGAGCTTTTCTAATAAGCTAAACGCTTATTTCATATACCCATTAAAGCTGAATTTAAATATAAGATAATCTATGGATTTAAAATCTAACCCTAGATAAAAGATTTTTCAAAGTTACAACTAGAAATGAGAATTCTAAGAAAAATAAGCTAAAATCCAATTTTGCACCAGGGGAGCTTTAAGGCAAATCTCAAGGGCTTATTTGACAGCTTATTTTAAGCTGTCAAATAAGCTCTAAAAACACAAAGAAGCTCAAACAGATTGAGTGCTATAGCTAAGGGGCTTGTGCACCAATTTTCAGCTTTTAAAAATCAATTCTACTTGCTTATTTTTGATAGTGAAAAAGGTGGTTGGGGCTTGTTAAAACTGTGGCACTAAGAAACACTTGGACAATTGTGACTTAAAAGTCATAAGACAAGAGGTCTAAACAGCTTGAAATAAACACAAAGATGCACTCTTTGTGACACTTAAACTCACACTCACAAGTGCTTATCCAAATAAGCACTTGTGATGTCTTAAAAATCTAACAGTTTCACACAAGGTTCATAAAAACTTGAAAAGCAATTTTGAAACTAAAAAAAACTTTTTAAAACAGCTTAAAGTGGCTTAAAACTTAAGCCTAATCTAACCCAATAGCCTTAACCCATGCCAAAGCCATTTTGACCCGTTTTGGCCTTGTGCCAAACACCCCTTTATTTAAAAACTGTCAAACCAAAGTGGGTTTAAAATCCATTTTTAAGCTAAAACTTTGAAAACCTTTTATCTACTTCTACTTATTATGACCTATTTAAACTATTTTAAAACTAAAAATCCTAGCTTATTAATAAAAATAAGCTAGTTTCTCAGCTAGCTTATTACTACTATATATGACAGAATTAAGAAAATTGATTTCTAAATGGATTTAAACTACAAAAACTTAAAGCATTTGCATATCTAAGCTAACTAGGCTAAAATGAACAAGTTTTAAGCACATAAAGAAAACAAAGCTATAAGCTAAAGAATTAAGCTAAATTAAAGCTAAAATTCAAAATAGGAAATCACACCTTTTGAATTGTAGTTTCTGACACCAACCACTCTATCTGAGTGAGTGGCTTAAGAACACAGACCTAAATGGCTCCCTAGCCTCTAGACCCTGAGCAATAAGCTCAATAAGCTTATATTAGCTTATTTCTCCAAAATGCTTCAAAAATGAACTCAATGGAACATTTATGAACTAAATTCAAATAAAAACAGTATTTAAGAGCTTATAACAAGTTTGAAGCTGAATTAGAGCTTATTAACAAGAATAAGCTCTAATGAGCTTATTGAGAGCTTATTGAGCAAAAACGGCTTATTATTGGAAATAAAGAACAAGTAAATTTTGAAAACTGAATTTTATTCCTCAAATGAAGAAGTACAAGCTGAAAGAACAAGATTACAAATGCTTAAAGCTTAATTGCTAAAATAAACTTAAAAAATGCTTAAAATTATGAAAAAATTACAAAACTGAAAATTAAAACTTGCTGCTTGTTCTTGTGTCTTCTACAGCTTTTATAGAGAGCCCTTGTGTTAGTTGTGTGAGAGGGGGAGAAGCAAACGAATCCTAGCCCTCCAATTTCATTCAAAATCAATCTTGGTCGTCGAACAAGCCCTTGGGGGGTGTAGGATTGCCAACATGGCACCTTTGTAACTGGGAAAGGTGGTGGAGGAGGGGGAAATTGATTATCCATGGAGGTGGTGAAGGTTCACAGGGTAAAAATGGGTTAAACAACCCGTGAGTTGTTTGGGAGGGAAAAACGAGCGGGAAAAATCGTTTGAGGGTTATAACAGAGTGTTTGTTTGGGAGATGGGCAAATATGGCCCCTCATGGTTATAACTTTTGTTGCATACATGGTCCTTGTGGTTATATAACTTTGGGGACTTGGCAAAACAAGTCCCCAAGAGTTATATAACTCTTTGCATTGAATTGTAAGACTCGTACCCCTTGAGCGGTTATGAGTTGATGGGACTTTGGCAGCATACCCTTAGTGGTATAACTTGCTCAAAGATGGCAGTTTGGCCCTTATCTTCTTTTCTCTTTGTCTTATTAAATTAATTTTAGGGATGCAAATAGAGGCCCTCAAAACTTAGCTTTCCATCAATTGTTGACCTTTTGGATTGTGGAGATTGCTGGGTTTACTTCTGTTGACCTTTGCTTGGTCCTTTTCCTTGCTTTTCCATTCCGTAGCCCGGTTTTGTCATTTTGGCTTTGTTTTGTTCCCGTCTTTTCTTAGTTACCATTCCTGCACAATACAATTAGCAAAACAAGCGTATATTTGGCATTTTAAGTCCGTTTTTGGTCATTTAAGCTCGTTTTTAAAGGTAAAAGGTGTGTGTAATTAAGCACATACCAGTATGCGAGCCGACCATGATCCAGAAGTCTTATTTCGGCTTCGGTTTATTTCATCAATTAATTATGATATATAGGCCAAATTTGCAAGTCTTAGTGGTCTTAGACAACTGCCACACTCGGTAATGCGAGCCGACCATGATCCAGGAGTCTATTTGACTCCCCACAACACTGACAAAACCTCCGATGTGTCCCTTACTTCACCAGAGGGGAAACTCACAAGTGAATTAAACTAAGAATCGCAAAAACCAAAGAAACTTATTTATTCAACAATAAATATCTTTTATTAAGCTGATGGAGCTAACAAGACACAATTTACCTTTTGAGCTTTAAAAGAAATCCAACTAATTCTATGTTTACAACAAAACATTATAACTCTAGCTCTATCGTCTTCTTGTTCTTCCACAATTTAAATTTCTAAAAAAGAAACTCATGAAACTTAGGAGCCAAATGAATTAAGTATCGTACTTTATTAACAAGTCACATGGACTGGCAACAATCTCATCTCTAATAAATGATCTTCGCATATTTAAAATCAATTATGAGAACTTGCAAAGTCTTGAGTTTTAAAGCGAGACATTTTTGCGTTTTGAATTAGCTCCTTGTATAAAAGATTAGCAAAATTCAATCTATATATGTTAAGGAGAAAAGCTAAGATATAAAACCGGTCGGGTTAAAATTTACTTTTCGTTCTCACCGACGGAAAGCCTACATTCATGTCAACTATTTATAATTTTTCAACTAACATATTTTTTTTTAATATATGTGAATAATAAACTAGATATTAAGACTTAAAATTTTAAAAAAAAAATTGTGGGAAAACGGGGTACGTGAGAACAACGGGCAAAGGTAGGTAAGATCATATCGAAGATATACTACCCCATACTAAAATTAAACATTGTCCTCAATGTTTCCTAGCCTAAGGCTTATAACCCCACACTAGAACTCAAAAAGTCGAATGCATAATCCAAGCATGGAGAAAGTATCACAAAAATCTTAAGCCGTTTATCAAGTATGCTAAAAGATAAATGTTAGTCGATAATAATCTAGGATATCGGATTTCCCCAAACTAATGGCAAGCAAGGCTAGGTAAGCCTTGACGAGTGGACCGGGACAAAACACCGAACACGAGAGTCTTCAAAAAATTTGGGTCAATCCTACAAAAAATCACAAGCACAAACAACAAGAATCGGAAGAGTACAAGCCTCCTCACATCACAATAGAAATAAGAAAGAAGAAAAATAGATAAGCATGGGGTGCCTCCCACGAAGCGCTTGTTTAGGGTCACTAAGCTTGACCCAATCCCCGAATTCATTTGTCCTTAGGGAAGGTTTGGAGATCCGGGACAACCAATTGTGGTACGTCCCCTCCAAAGTAGTGCTTAATTCTATGACCGTTCACCTTGAAGTTTGGCCTGGAGTTTTGGGATAACTCAACGGTGCCATATGGAAAGACATGGGCAATGGTGAACGGTCTTGAACCAACAGGTATTTTAACCTTTCCAAGAAATTTCATCAATCCTTAGAGTTAAAAAAAGGACTTTATCACCGACGTTGAAAAACACGGTTTTGATCTTTGAGTCCATGATCCTCTTTGTTTTCTCTTTATAGATCAAAGAGTTTTTTGATCTTTGAGTCATGGATCCTCTTTGTTTTCTCTTTATAGATCAAAGAGTTCTCATAGGCATGATCACGAAGTTCATGTAGTTCATTGAGTTGAACTTTACGGTGATCACCCGCGGTCTCAAGGTCAAAGTTTGCATGCTTCAAGACCTAGTAGGCTTTGTGCTCGAGCTCGATAGGTAGATGACATGCCTTTCCGTACACGAGCTTATATGGAGTACACCCGATGGGTGTTTTGTAAGCGGTACGGAAGGCCCAAAGTGCATCATCAGGTTTATCCGACCAAGATGCACGGTTCTCGCCCACGGTCCTTTCAAGAATTCGTTTCAAGCTACGATTGGATACCTCAACTTGCCTACTTGTTTGTGGGTGATACGCGGTGGAGAGACGGTGAGTAACTCCGTATTTAAGCATGACCTTTGCAAACTGGTCATTGCAAAAATGGGTTCCGCGATCACTTATGATAGCACGAGGGGCACCGAATCGGGCGAAGAGAGATTTAAGAAATTTGCAAACAACTCGGGCGTCGTTGGTGGGGAGCGCTTTCGCTTCAACCCATTTTGACAAGTAGTCGACAGCCACGAGTATATATTTGTTCCCTCGTGAAGACGAGAACGGCCTCATGAAATCGATGCCCCACACGGCAAAGATTTATCAAACTTGGATGGAATTTTAAGGCATTTCATCACGTTGCGAAATTTTTCCTTGACGCTGACAAGTGTCACATCGGGTGACCAAGTCATGGGCATCTTTGTAAATCGTGGGCCAATAAAATCCTGAGTCAAAAACCTTTTTGGTGGTGTAGTTGGCACCGTAATGTCCCCCGGTGGGTCCACTATGGCAAGCTGTGAGGATGTCAACAACTTCTTGGCCTGCAACACACCGCCAGATCATTTTATCCGCACATAGTTTGAACAGATAGGGGTCGTCCCAAAAGTAGTGTTTAACATCCTTGAAAAACTTGTTCTTTTGTTGGGACAACATCCCTTTAATAATGAAATTCCTCGCGTGGTAATTTGCATAATCGGCAAACCACGGGGTACTTGAGTCACCACGAGAAGTGGTATGTGTTTAATTACACACACCTTTTACCTTTAAAAACAAGTTAAAATAACCAAAAACGGACTTAAAATGCCAAATATATGCTTGTTTTGCTAATTGTGTTGTGCAGGAACGGATATCTAAGAAAAGGACGAAAAATGAAGCCAAAACGACAAAACCGGACACGGAATGGAAAAGCAGGGAAAAGACAAAGTCAAGTCAAAGCCCAAGTATGAAAAAGTCAACCCAAGTCAACCCCGACAAATCCAAAGTCAAACCCAAGGCTACAAGTGAAGAAAAATAAGTTTAGGGACTAAAATTGCCAAGTCCCTAAACTTATTTTATAAAGGAAAAGAGGAAAAATATCTTTCGTTGTCCCCAAACCTCACAATCAGCGAAATCGCTAGCATTACACCAAGTTATAAAGGTAGTTCCAAATTGGAGACAACTAAGATGGAGCTGTCGGTCAGTGTATTATTAAGAGTCCTCGAAAGCAAACATTACAACTTAGAAAATACAAACGGTGTTTCCTTCTCAAGAAGATGAGTCATAGGTCTAGCTATTTTGGAAAAGTCTTGGATAAATCATCGGTAAAAACCGGCATGCCCTAGGAAACTCCTAACACCTTTTACGGTAGTCGGGGAGGAGCCTATAGTCGATAACATCGACTTACAACGATGACCTTAAATACCCGACTTACGAAAATTTTATGACCTAACATAATTCCTTCTCTACACATAAAGTGGCACTTCTCCCAATTTAGAACTAAATTTGTGTCTTCACACCGTTTTAGCATCTTTTCTAAATTGGAGAGGCACGAATCAAAACTATCCCCAAAAATCGAGAAATCATCCATAAACACTTCCATAGTCTTTTCAATCATATCATGGAATATGACCATCATACACCATAGGGAAATACCGGAGTCATTACACAAGCCAAAGGCATGCTACGGTAAGCGAAAGTTCCCATACGAGCATGTGAAAGTATTTTTCCTCCTTGTCCCTTAGGGGATCTATTGGTATTTGAAAATACCCTGAAAATCCATCTAGAAAAAAATAAAACTCATTTTCTGTTAATCTTTCTAACATTTGATCCATAAATGGTAATGTAAAATCATCTTTTCGAGTCGCTTCATTTAATTTTCTATAGTCGATACAAACTCTCCACCCGGTAACTAATCATGTCGGAATTAATTCATTCTCTTCATTAGCAACAATGGTTATACCACCTTTCTTGGGAACATAATGCACGAGACTAACCCATGGGCTGTCGGAGATCAAGTAAATCATTCCGACATCAAGAAGTTTTAGGACCTCCTTTTTTATTACCTCATGAATTTTTGGGTTAACCCATCTTTGACTTTGAACCGTGGGTTTGTAATCGTCATCCATCAAGATTTTGTGAGTACAAAAATGAGGGTCGATACCCTTGATATCAGTGATTTTCCATGCAATGGCCCATTTATGTGATTTAAGCACTTTTAAGAGGGCTTCTTTTTCATCATCTTTTAAACTTTTTGCAATAATCACGGGTAACTTATTGTTTTCTTCTAAGTAAGCATATTCCAAATGAGATGGTAAGTTTTTTAACTCTAATTCCGGAGGCTCTTCAATTGAAGGTTTTGCATTGGTCACTTCCTTTTGCTTTAGGTCCTCATTCTTCTTTGGAGGGAGATTCGGAGACGGGTATTCATTTAACAATTGCTCAAGGTAAAGAATATCTCCCTCCGTCTCGTAGAAATCATCATCCAAATCAGTAAACTCATCCAGAGTTTGTAAGAAAGTCTCGATTTCTTCCAAAATGAAATCTCCTCCTTCAAAAGGAGTGAACGAAGGGGTAGTAGAAGAAAGAATCGGTTCCGAAGACAGAGTAGGATTACCACCTGAAGAATAATTCAAAAAACCAAGTACTTCTTGAGAAAAATCCTTACAAGCCACATCAATGATGTCAATTCGGTTCATCGACGTATCATCATATGTCGAGGAGTATCGCGTAGTTTGACTGAGATTAAAAGTGACGGATTTGTCATTAACTCGAAGGGTTATTTCTTCTGCATAAACATCAATTAAAGCACGACCGGTCCTTGATATTTGCTTAATTGTACATTAAATTACCCGGGATTTTGCCAAATAAAAGCCAAGAAAATGCCAAAAGAATAGAAAAATGTGTGCTTTTATGTCCAATTGTGCAGGTAAGGATTGAAAAGACAAAAAGAAGCAAAAACGATCAAAAACCGACAAAGAAATGAGAAAAAGACAAAGACAAGAGCAAGAGTGAAGAAACAGCCAGAATTCACAAGCCGGATCAGCCCGACACAGTCAAAGAAAGAAACAATGAAGTCAAGGACCTCAAAATAAAGTCAAAAGGGCCAAAAATGTCAAGTGTTTCAATAGATTATGAAGCTTATGTGAGTGTCAAAGATTCAAGGGCCAAAGTTGCCAATTGTGAAAAGTTGTTTAGTAAAGAAGAAAAGGAAGAAATCAACTACAAGGACCGAACTTGCCTTTCTCAAACTTTGTTTTTACACTAGAAAGGGCGGACTAAAACGCAGGGGCTCAATGTGTCAACATCCCAAACTTTTCAAATAATCCCCGGTTAATTCGCAACAACCCTAACAGCTACAACAACTTTTCCCGCCTAAATTCCACACAAACCCATCTCCAAAAATCCCCCTCCCCCGCTCCTTTTTAAGACTCAATTTCGTTTATGCTCTCTCCCCACTCACAAACCAACACGTGGCAGCAACTCATTGGTCAGAACACCTCACTAAACACATCAAACGGCCACAAATCAATTTAAAATGATCAAACGATCGAGATTGAATGGAGCATTCTAGAAAACCTTCCCTCTCTTCACCTCTCCTCTATAAATAGAGTGTTAGGGATCACTTTTTCAGTAGTAGTTTTAGTTTTAAAATTTTACTTTGTAATTTTCCATTTTTAAGCAATTCTCTTTTACTTCAAGCAATTAAGCTTTTAAGCTCTTGTACTCTTCCTTCTAAACTTGTACTTGTCAATTCTAGTAATATCAATCTATTTTAAAAGTGTTTGTGTTCTTTGATTTCAATTTAAATACGTTTTTGATCAATAAGCTCTAAATAAGCTAGTGTGAGCTTATTGATTCTCATAAGCTCAATATTAGTTAAACTTTGTTCATTAAGCTTTCATTTACTTAATTTTACCTACTCACATTCAAAACATGATCACTTGAATATATTTGAGTTCATTTTGGGAAGCAAAGAGCTAATAAGCTCAAATTTCAGCTTATTGAGTTTTAAGCCTTGGTTTAGAGGCAAGGTGCCAATAGGATCACCTAGACTCTTCACTTGGATGTCTAGGTGAAGAAGACTCTTTAAAACCTCAGTATAACATGTACTTATTTTCAAAATTAGTTATTTCATAGCTTATTCTTTTTAATTCTCTTATTTGTCCTGTCTCCTTATGCTTAATTAGCCTAGAGTATCTTAGTTTTAAGCTGTGCTAGTTGTTTCATTTGATAGTTTTTAAATCTTAAATTCTGTCCTTAAATAGTAGTTAAAGCTTAGTAGAGTAAGTAGCTTATTTTGCCTTAAACATCTGCTAAATTTACAGTTCAAATAGCTACATAATTCAGTATAAATAAAGTAGATAAAAAAGTCAGAATGTTTTAGCTTTTTAATAGTTTTTAAGTGCAACTAGTTTTGACAGTTTTTCAATAAAGGAGTGTTTGGATTATGCTTTATTTGACTCTTAAAGTCAACATCACCTTGTCAAACCTTATCATTTAGTTGTGTTAGGTTAGTTTAGCAAGTGTTAAGCAGGATTTAAAAGTTAGTCATTAGTTTTATAAAGTTTAGAGTTTAAAAACCTTGAACCTGCACCAGGGCAGTTTTGATAATTAAGAGTTTTTAGTTTTAAAAGAATTCAAGGCAATCTAGAGGTCATTTGGTGTTAGTGTCAATTCATTTACATGTGATGAGTTAGTGTAAGAATGTACCTAAAGTGGAGAGTTAGCTTACAAATAAAGTGCTTAGGTCATTTGCATCAGCAAAGCCAATTGCATCAGCAAAGTCACAGCACTTAAGGTTCAACATAGGTCTTTGCCAACTTTCACTTTTAAGTTTTTCATTTCCATTGAAAAATTAGGAATCCTTCTACCAGGAGTTGAGTATATAGATAGCTAGAGTAGCTTATTCCCTAAAAATTTTCACACCTTAATTCAATAATAAGCTTGTTAGCTTATTTGAAAAGAGCCTAAAAACTGTTTTAGAAAACTTTGCACTCTTTCATCTTAGTTTTCTTTCTAAATTTGTTAAGAACAGGTTAATCATAGTTTAGAATCCCTTAATACACATCTTAAGCTTCATCAAGCATCTTTTAGTTTCAAGTTTTATCAAGTATTAAGTCCTCAATAAGCAAAAATCTAAAAAGCTTAGAAAATAAGCACTTTCTGTGACAGAAACTTGCAGCTTATTTTCTAGCTTATTCTTTGGTCTAAAGTTGAAGGTGTCTTTATTAAAGTTGTAGGGAATAAGCTGGTTGTCAACTTTGTAGTTTTGAGTTTTGGCTGAAAATCATTTTTTAAATAAGCTAAATAAGCTGTAATCGTAGGGTCTGTTTGGTATTTTTCTTAAAGTTCAAGGTTAACTGTTTTCTCTATAGTGTAAATTTTCCTTATTTCGCCCGCCTACCCTATACTTTCTTTTATTGCAATACCTACCCTGTCTTTCTTATTAAATAAAATAGTTTTAATATTTTAGTTTTTAGTTTTATAAATTTAGGGTTTAGTTTTTAATTGGTCAAATTAAGTGTCAATTAGATCATAAAATTAGGGCCTTTTTCATACTAGTAAAATTTCTTGCACTTAATTACGTATCAAAAACTATTTTTCTATATTTTTCCAATTAATTTTGTATTTTCTAGGAATTAAAATAGATTTTAGTGATTACTTTTTCTTAGAAAAATCATAAAAAATAGAAAAATTCATAAAAAATTCTAATTCTTTTTCCTAAAATTTTCATTTTAAATTTGTGATTTTTAGGTATAAAATTTGTTAAAAGTTGTGTTTTAGATTTTAAATTTCAGTTTTAGCTCGCGATTTTCGTTCCGTGCATTTGAATTTTGTGCTAGTTAATTGTTTTAAAATACAGATGTCTATATAATTTGTAGTTTTAATCAAAAATTCAAAAAATCCCTTTATCATTCTTACTCGTGATTCCGAATTATTCCTAAATTCTCAATTCACGATTTCTTGGAGGACACACCCGAGGAAAAGTACTTTCCAGGATAAAAAATATACAAATTGTGTTTTCTTTAGTGAGATTTTTACCTTATATTTCTCTTGTTTGAGAAGTATTTTGGAAAGAATTCTTACGGGATTAGTAATATAATAAGTATATTAAATTTGTTTTACCGCAATCAAATTTTGGCGCCGCTGCCGGGGAAGTCGTGAACGATTATTGAAGAGTATTCTAATGAAGTAGAGTTTTGAAGATCCATCCTTAGGCCGTTAAAATAGCAAATAAATTGTACTACAAACAAAAATACAAAATAATCATTAATTCGATTCCTATCGAATTAGTAAAAAAAATATATCCAAAACAATGTCTACGATTTATCCCATCTCAACCCATTCCAATTAACAACAAAACAAATCGTGAAATACTTGCGAGGTACGACGGACCTTTAAGTTTACAAACTATAAGGTGAGTTTAAGGAAAGTGATAGCTATTCTCTAAGCAGTCATTGCGGCTCGCTAAGCTTTTCCGCTCACAAGTGCGTACACTTTAGCGACTTATCGTGAACTTGTAATAATCGATTATCAAAAATATTTTTTGTTTTCAATCTATATTAAAAACTAAAACAAATTATCCCCACAAATCATCTTCTTAAACTCCATATTTCTTCTCTCTTATTTTCACTAGTGCATGCGCACTCGCTCCTCCTTGGAATACACTATTCCAAGAAGACGTAATTGTCGACGATCTCGACACCGACAAGAGGCAATCCCTCTCATTTTGGATCCGATTCCAATGGCCGACAATCGAACAATGGCCCAAATGTTACAAGCACCCATCGAGGGGTATGAGGATGCTATAGTTGTTCCACCGATCAATGCTAACAATTTCGAGCTTAAGCAACCTTTAATCAATCTTGTGCAAAGTAACAAATTCACGGGTAGACAAGATCCCCACAATCACCTTCGATTTTTTAACAAGGTCACTTCAACGTTTAGACATCCAGAAGTTTACGAACACTTCGGCTTTAAGCTTTTGCTTTTCCCTTTTTCTCTAGACGGTGAAGCCCGAGATTGGTTAGACAAGGAACCTCCAAGATCAATTCTCACATGGGACGACCTTGTTTCAAAATTCATAAACCAATACTTTCCACCTTCAAAAACCACTTACTATCGGAATGAGATCATAACCTTTTACCAAAAACCAAACGAAGCCTTTAATGAAGCAGGGAACGTTAAAAGGCTCCTCGTCAATGTCCTCACCTGGCTTTTCTGAACTTCACCAACTCGAAACTTTATATACAACTCTTTGAATCAAACGATCAAGATGCCTTAGATTCAGTCAGCAGGTGCAATTTCTTAGAACAAGATGCCTCAAGAAGGATAGAGCGATTATTGAAAGCAAGTCAAAAGTTCGTTATTCTAGAAGTCGTGCTAATGATGCAAGAGTGAGTACGGATGCTACTCTTTCTAATTCTTCATCTTCCAATAATTCTTTCGAAATGCAACAAATAGCCGCTTCTCTCGAAGATAAGATGACTATCAAAGATTGAACCAAATAATGAAATGAAATGAAAAGCATTAGTATTGTTACTACTCCTGCACCCGTCAAAGCAGTTGAGGAAAGGTGTACAACTTGTGGTAACAACCATAGTTTTAGTGTGTGCCCAATGACTAGAGGAGGTTATGAGTACCCGGTTTATCACGATAATTTCCAACAATTTCAACAAACCGCATCGGTTGGTAATTTTTTGTTCAAATGGAAATTCCGGGTACCGGTGCTCCTAACTTTAGGCAAACCAAAATGATACCACCAGGAATGTAATCACCTAAACAACAAGACTTCAGAGACGCATCACCAAGGGGTACAACTTTAATCAAGGGTATAATAGGAATAGAAATGTGAACCAAACCAATCAGTTAACCATGGAGCAAACTCGTGCATTATCGTCAACAGAGCTCAAGCTTATCAAGTCCCTAGTAACACAAGTCCGTTACTTACCAAGGTTTGACTATAATAAAGAAGCGAATGATGCAACTTTGAATAATTTGAAAAAAGAATTTGAATGATTTCAAAAAGGAGAACAAGATTTTCAAAATGAACAAAGAAATAATTCAGAATTATGATTGCTTAACCTTTTCAAAAGCAAATGGAAATAACAATACATCAGTTCAGGAACTTTACCCATTACTACCGACACAAACCAAGGGTGAAGTAAGAGCATTACGACCTAAGCCTGACTTTCTTACACAAAACCGTACCACCAATACCACCACCTCTCTCCTGACGTGAATAACTTTTAGCCTGAAAAGGAAACCGAGGGTGACCAAGGATAAGAGTGCTACCGATACCACGACATCCAACCTCCGGTTATATCCAAAAATCTCAAGATCCAGTTAAACGGTGAGCAGTCCAATTTCTCCTGAGCCTTCTTCTGCTCAAGTTGATAATTCTCCACCATCAAAAGAATCTTCTAAAAAGAACCGTCTTCCATATCCTTCTAGGGTAGAACATGAAAAGAAAGGTGAAAATGATAAGGTTCAAATCCAAAAGTTTTGGGAAATGTTTCAAAAAGATTCACGAGGACATTACTTTGGTAATGACTTTGATCTGAGTGCCTAATAGTCAAAGATGTTAAAAAGCATGTGTCAAACAAAGAAAAGTTGAATGAGACGGTAATACACCAGTGAGTGAAACTTCTCGGCAATCATTCTCAAAAAGCATCCGAAAAAGCTTGGGGAATCCCGGACAGTCTCTCATTCCCGTTAATTAGTGAGGCTTAAATTGCAATGCTTAAGCCGACCTAGGTGCTAGTACAACATTATGCCATTTCTTCCGTATACACAAAGTTAGGCCCTTCCTGCATTGCAATCTACCCGTAATGACCTAGAACTAGCAAATGTGCCTCTTTGTGTTCCTATAGGAATTGCTAGAGAATGTCCTTGGTACCCCGGTGGAAAATTTACATCCCCGGCCAGACTTTGATGTAGTAACTTTGAATTAATTACCGAGTGCCCATTTGATACTTGGAAGACCTTTTACTTTAAGAACCGCACGGTCATAATTGATGTCCACGGGGGAAGAGCAAGTGATAAGGGATGTGGGTATGGAAAGAATAGTTTTTAAACCGTAATGGTAGTCAAGACAATAGTCAATCACATGATGGATGTATATGATGACCGGTTTCAAAGATGTTTGTGAACCTGATAGTGAATAATGATGTTCCACCGACATCTGCTATTGTTGATGAGTTTGAATCTCTTCTAGGGGATATTATTAAACAAAAGGAAGAACTTAAGGGAATTTCTGACCCAGTTGCTAGAAGAAGGGCTTGTTTTGCAAGATTAGATAAGTGTAAAATCACTAGCCAAGGAAGAGTTATTCATTCTCCGAAAAAAGCTTCCATAAGTGCAATTTCACACATCTTTCCAAACAATAATTTTGAGACTCTTCAACAATGGGGAATTGAGATCCTTCATTTTTATCCAAACAAAGAATAAGACAAAGAGATTCTCATTCAATTCCCAAGAGAGTCCAAAATTGAAAAAATTTGTGATTTTCCATCTTAGTAATGATTTTAGAAAGTTTCAAGACTTTTTCAAACCCTCTCTTTGAGAAAGAAGATGATTTTCCCTCTAGAAATGACGAGTCAATTCTTAAGGAGGAAACTTTTAAGAGTTATTTGAACCCTCTTTTTGAAGATGACGAGGAAATCATTTCTAATGAGGCATCTAGCAAAATTTCTCCGAAGGTTGATGTTAAAACCATTATGTCTTTCTTTGCCCCAATTGGGAATTGTGTTAGAAAATGGGCAACAAAGTAGTTTGTAAAAGATAATGTTGAGATTAATCATGAAGTTTTCAAAAGTGATAGTAAATTTTTTGGGAATCATGATGATAAGGAAGGAGGGAAAATGCTCCTAGATAGTTTACTTGAAGATGAAAATTTCTTTGAAATGAATGATAAAAATGATGAATCTTTTGAAAGTAAAACAAAAGAGGATTTTGAAACAAAAGTTGAACCTGAGAAAAAGAAAGAGTTACAAGTTTTTCATCCCGACATTGAAATACTTGACCAATATTTTAGACTACCTCTAATGTACGTGGAGTGATTATGTGTATTATGAGGATTTAATCTTATTTGATATGATATTCCCCAGGGCACATTCTGGGTAAAGATTTTTGATCCGGGGAATACCATATCATGAGAAACATATGAAAAATTTGATAAGAAGTTCAAAAGAGTTAGCACCATCTAAAGCTCTTTTGACTCTTAATGTTTTATGACCCCTCCCACCCACCCTTAATGGACTTTAATGTTACCAAAGCATTTTCTGAGTTCACATTTTCTATCTTGAAAATCGTTTTTAAAAAGTTTTGTGAACCCGGAAATCACAAATGCTTAGGTATAGGCTTTCATCTCTAGTTTGGGAGTTGTCACCTCTTCGATTTTCTACACCATGTGCTAACTATCCGCCATAAAAAAACTAGTTCTTAGGGAAAGAGTCAAGCGAAGGGACTCTCAAATAAACAAGCGCTTCGTGGGATGCACTCCCATCTTTATCCAATAAATTCTATTGCTATTTTCCAATTTCTTATGCGCTCCCCAAGTGACAAATTAATTCGGTGGGCGGAAAGGGTAAAAAATAATAGCTTGTACTCGGTTAACAAAAACTAAGCCGTTTTAGAGATGTCTTTAGAGCAACACCAATGTTAGAAGAAGAGAGTAAGCTTGCTTCCCCCCCCCCCCCCCCCCCCCTTTTTTTTTGTCATTTCTTGTTGTTGTTTTTGATTTATGTCTAGGTTTCTGGATTTTGTAGCTTCAGGGTTCAAAATTGTGGAAGCACAAATCAATTCCTACATTTCCCATTGAAGGTTTCCATCTTCTCTTCATAGAATAAAGGAAATCTCTTATCCTTTGTCTCTTTATCGAACTAACATCTATTCTTTTTGGCATACCATTGAATTTTTGTACAGATTCCTTTTGACCCTTATTTTAACATGAGACAAAGTTTCATTTAGTATATGGGGAAGGATATCTTCGATATTGACTTGCACTTCACGCAACCTTGTTTGAATCTTTTTGAATTACCTTTTTGTGAAAAAATGAGAAATTTTAAATTTTTGCTTACAAGAAAAGCTCAAAAGAAGCTTAAGTTTGGAAAAAACACCTCTTTTTTTGGTAGTCCGTTGTGAGCAAATAGAGTTAATTTATGACTTGACCATGTGTGAAAATGCCTAGCTGTTTCTTTAACGCTACCTTTTGTAGGCCAAGCTATCACAATCCTATTGCTTGGATTCTAAAAATGTAAGAACAAGAAATGATGTAGTAAATATAAGTATAATTGTTTCAGCCAATGGGGGGGGGGTTTTTTTTAATTGTGAAAACTTAAAGCTTATATGAATGATTTGTGAGTCTTTTACACCCATAAAGCTCTTACACACTGTCATCAAACGTGCTCTTTTTTTAATTAGCTAAGCAACCACTGTCTTTAGAAAAAGTCTTACAATTTTCGAAAAAGTAATCATTTTAATATGAAAGTAAGATTTTGGTTTCAAATAATATATCAGTTGCTTTTCTTACAATGAAATTTTTTACATTCCATCAAAAAGATAATTATAAAAAAAATGCCCAAAGCGAAGCATTTCTACAATGCAAAAGCATTATTTTTCGTGCCAATGAAGCATTCGCAAAAATAGAATAACTAAAGCTATATGTAGTTTTTAATCGTTGGCGTATCCATGTGGAGAGAAAGACTCGGATGGGGTCGCAACTAAGGATTAAAACTATGTACGTAGGATCAAGGTTTCGAGGCATTCATACTAGGGAGGCGCGGTCCATAGGTGATTATTGCAACTAAGGGACTTTGGATATCCTAGGCTTTGTAGGAAAAAGGTGTTTGTCGCGATAACCTACAAACATTAGCAGCGGAGTGGGGTTCGAACTAAGAACACCGGTGTATGTTGTCTGCGATAACCCTATTTGTGATAAAGGCCTAAGTAGGGGTTCGAACTAAGAACAACATTCCTATGCAAAAAGAAAAAAAATATATTATAGTACATTAAAAATAAAAAGAATGTTAAAAATTTTCATTTTCTTAACATCATTTATAAGTTTTGTTTCTGAATCACTTTAGCTTTGAGTCGAGATTTAATCTATGTTAATAACATTGAGCTCACAAGGCTTTATTTGTAAACTTAGATGAATTATACAACTATGAAGAAAATGGATCTATGGTTGAGTAAAAAAGATGCACACATCCTTAATCAATTAAAATTTATTCCCGGGAGTGAAAAAGTTCCACCATGTTGTCAAGTATAAGAGCTTAATCAATTGGACTTATAAGTGACAATGATCTTGTTATTAGGCTTGTTTAGTACTAGTGAAAAGTCCAAGGATGACAAATTTCCTCTTTTGTGCTCTATTAATCGGGAGTATCCTAATTTCGATAGCCTAAAAGTTGCAAAGATTCAATGATTGCCATTAAACGTGTTTCCTTATGAGAAAAATGATGAAAAAGTGAAAGGGGATGTTTAAAGGTTAATTCAAAAAAGGTCTAAACAAGGGCATTTGGAACTACTTATAGTTTACAAAGTGTACACTTCATAACATTGCGTGAGGACACGGCAATCCTTTAGTTTGGGGAATTTTGATATTTGCTTAATTGTACATTAAATTACCCGGGATTTTGCCAAATAAAAGCCAAGAAAATGCCAAAAGAATAGAAAATGTGTGCTTTTGTGTCCAATTGTGCAGGAAAGGATTGAAAAGACAAAAAGAAGCAAAAACGATCAAAAACCGACAAAGAAATGAGAAAAAGACAAAGACAAGAGCAAGAGTGAAGAAACAGCCAGAATTCACAAGCCGGATCAACCCGACACAGTCAAAGAAAGAAACAATGAAGTCAAAGACCCAAGATAAAGTCAAAAGGGCCAAAAATGTCAAGTGTTCAAAGATTAGAAGCTTATGTGGAGTTTCAAAGATTCAAGGGCCAAAGTTGCCAATTGTGAAAAGTTGTTTAGTAAAGAAGAAAAGGAAGAAATCAACTACAAGGACCGAACTTGCCTTTCTCAAACTTTGTTTTTACACTAGAAAGGGCGGACTAAAACGCAGGGGCTCAATGTGTCAACATCCCAAACTTTTCAAATAATCCCCGGTTAATTCGCAACAACCCTAACAGCTACAACAACTTTTCCCGCCTAAATTCCACACAAACCCATCTCCAAAAATCCCCCTCCCCCGCTCCTTTTTAAGACTCAATTTCGTTTATGCTCTCTCCCCACTCACAAACCAACACGTGGCAGCAACTCATTGGTCAGAACACCTCACTAAACACATCAAACGGCCACAAATCAATTTAAAATAATCAAACGATCGAGATTGAATGGAGCATTCTAGAAAACCTTCCCTCTCTTCACCTCTCCTCTATAAATAGAGTGTTAGGGATCACTTTTTCAGTAGTAGTTTTAGTTTTAAAATTTTACTTTGTAATTTTCCATTTTTAAGCAATTCTCTTTTACTTCAAGCAATTAAGCTTTTCTTTCAACTTGTACTTCTTAAATTTGAGTAATCAATTTCAGTTTCCACGTTTCATAATCCTTTGTTTTCAATTTTAAGTTAATTGTTCATTGTGGAAGATCAATGAAGTAATAAGCTGTTTTAGCTTATTGAGCTTGTTATTGAGGTTTAGAGGCAAGGTGCCATTTAGGATCACCTAGACTCTACTCTTGGATGTCTAGGTGAAGAAGATTCCACAATTTCAGGTTTAGCTTTCTAAAATTCATTTTAGAATATTAATAGCTTATTACATTTTGCTTATTCCTTTGAATCTTCATGATTATTACTGTTTCATTTAGCTTAGTCAGTTTATAAGATTGTTAGATTTAAGCTAGTTTAGTTTAAAGTCAAGCTAAAATTTACTTTTTCAATTCTGTTATAAATAGAAGTAGTATAAGCCTAGTAGAGAAACTAGCTTAATTTCACACATAAGCTGTAGGTTTTATAGTTTAAACAGCTCAAGTAGGTTAAAATTAGAGTGAGTAGATAAAAAGAATAAGCAGTTTTAGTTGTTAAATAGAATTTGAATGCTACTTTGTTTTGACATAATTAATTAAGGAGTGTTTGGATTAGGCTTAATTTGACTCTTTAAGTCAAAGTTTACTTGTGAAAATCTTTTACACAGCTGAAAGAATAACATTATAACATCAAGTTAAGTAGATTTAAATAGTTAGATTGTTGAATTCCAAAGTTTATAGAGTGTTATAGAACTTGTATTTGCACCAGGAACAGTTTTGTGATCAAGCCATTTTTATAGTGCTTAGAGGATCCAAGGTCAAGTTCTAGCATGAACTTAGTCCAATCAGGACTACAATTACATTGATTGAGTAGTGAAAGAGTTTTTAGGTGGCGAAAATAAGCCGCACTTTTGTACCGGTGCCTAATTTGCATCAGCAACAACCGGAAAAAGTTGTTTGTTGCTATAAAGATTTTTTATGAGTGATCTTTTACCTTAGTGATATAAGGAGTAAAGTTGATTTTGGAGCATATCCATAGTTTGACTAGTAGCTTAATACAAATAAGCCACTTAAGTTTCTTTTATGCCAGCTTCATTCCTAGCTTAATAACCTTCATAAAAGTAGTATTAGGTAGATAACTTTGATTCCTAGCTTAATTTTCTCACTTTGAATTTTCACTCTTAGTTAAAATTTTACAATTTTTTTTTATCTAGGTTAATTCAAAGTTAAAAGCTTAGCTTATTTTCAAAATTTAAGCTGTTAAGGTGCATTAATAAGTTTTTTTTAGCTTCTTAGCAAAAGCTTATTTCAGTTTAATCAAAAACTTGCACTATTTCAGTTTAATTTTCTTGTAATCTTTGTTAAAACTTATCTTATTTTTCTATAGATATCTTTAGTACACATCTTAATCTACAATTAGCATCTTTTAGTTTTAAATTTCATTCAAAAATAAGCTAGGAATAAGCTAAAACTCAAAAAGCTAGTCAAAACACCACTTACTGTAACAGTTAGAAAGATGCTTATTTTCTAGCTTATTGAGTTGTTAAAAGTCAAAAGTGCCTTTATTAAAGTTGTAGATAATAAGCTAGTCTATAAGTTTGTAGTTTTAAGTTTTTTCTGAAAATCAATTTTTCAATAAGCCAAAAATAAGCTAGAAGCGTAGGGTCTGTTTTGTAATTTTCCCAAAGTTAAAGGGTACCCGTTTACATTGTAGTGTAAATTTCTTATAGTTTTCCCGCCTACCCTCTACTTTCCTTTCTTACATTTTCTACCCTGTCGTTTTAGTATAGATAAAATAGTTTTTAATTTTTAGTAATTAGTTTAATAAAAATTAGGTTTTAGTTTTAATTGGTCAAATTAGTGTTCAATTGATTGTTAAAAATTAGGGCTTTTCATTTCATTGAATTTCTACACCATTTTATCATTTTAAAACCATTTTTCTTTATTTTTCTCATTTGATTTATATTTTCTAGGAATTAAAATAGATTTTAGTGAATTACTTTTTCTTAGAAAATTCATAAAAAATTCAAAAATAGTCGAAAATTTAAAATTCTTTTTGCAATAATTTTCTTTTTAAATTTGTGAT
>BQNB010024532.1:29951-60600 GCA_026074375.1 Tanacetum coccineum | reverse complement strand
GTGGCATGGACTTGAAGATGGCTAAAACCTATTATCATTCACATTTTATGTTTCTAGATTTTGGGACCTGCCTTTGTAAAACTCTGATTTTAAATGAATGATAACGTATCTTTTAAAAAACGTCTCTTTTGAGTCGTTTTCTATGATTCTGTTTGTGATTCATGAAGTAATACCCCAGATTAGCTTCCGCTGCTATATTTCCAAAATGGGGGTGTTACAACACGGGCCTTTAAATAAAGTTCGAGCAAAAGTTTAAACCGTTTAAAACATGTCTTCATGGCTTGCAGTTATTTCAGACAGCAACTTGCTTTTTCAGACCGAGGAAAGCTTGTCTTCAAAAAGACAGTTGTTCCTGACAACGGGTAATTACTTTTTCCCAGACATAGATTACCTCATATCCATGCATCATGGGTTATGAATGCTTTGTACATAACCCTGGCTTGTTTAAAAGAGTAATTACGTTTCAGTGCTTTATTTCTTCTTAAAGAAGAGAAGTCTTCTTTTTTAACCAAATAATTTTCTTAATTGATTCTTTAAATTATTTGTGTTAACCATGGTGGAAATAGTGTTGTTAGAAAATTAATCAGTTTGCGCTTTTAAAACAAATTTGACACTCAATCAATGACTACATCTCTTTAAATAGAAAACGAGTCATTGTTTGAGGGGGAGAGTGACTTCAAATTTCTTTCATTAAACGGGTTTCTAAAACATCACACAATTAACGGAAAAGGTTACTGTATTTGAAAGGGGTTATAACTTGAAGGGGAGTTAATTAATTTTAACTCAAAGGGCCAAAATTGTCATTTGTTAGAAAGTATATGGACTTATGTGCAATTTGCCTATTTGTTTCTTATCTCCTAATAACTACAAGGACTAAATCTGCCATTTTCCAAACCTATTTTAACCTTAGATATACACTAAACCGAAAGTTAAAGTGATAGAAAGCCCAAGGACTGAATCTGCCAATCTCGAAACTTAGGACTATATAAGGCAGCGGTTTGCCTAAACTGGTCAAACCCTTCATTTTTGGTCATACGTAAAAACACACACAATACGTAAACCGCCACCGTCACTTTAGCACCTTTGATCTTTGAGTTCTAGTGTTTTTCTTGTTAAGGTACCTATCATAACTTGTTCTATGTGATTAGATGATTCTTTAGCTTAAAGGAATTGTAACAAAACACTCTTAATCTTCGTAAATCACTAGAAAACCAACTAGGGTTTGTCGAAATATTAAATGTTGTTTGGAAATGGAATTAGGTGGCTGGGATAGATGCGTTTAGGGTCACTAATCACTCGATCATAACTTGTTTGGATTAACTCTAACACATTTGTGTGCTAAGATTGATCTTTCATTCGTTTTTGATCGAAAACCTGTGTAGTGTAATGTGTTGTGATTTTGTTGCTGGGATTTGATCTTTAGGGTATAATGATGTAGTTTTGATGTTTATTTGTGATCCCAAATCACTTGTATGCATGAATTGATAATTTTCGCATATGGTTTGACTTTTGAAAGTCAAAAGTGGCTTGTTGTTGTTGAAAATTCTTTGATTGCGTTTAGTTGTAGTTTAGATGTCAAAAATGGTGTAGCTAAACATGTATGTATGTCCCCCTTAAGACATTTAAGAGAATTCGTGGTTGAAATAGTGGTTTGCTGCTCGATATTGATGAAATAATTATGAATAAGGTGTTATATTTGATTGCTAGGAGGTTAAAATGTATTTAGATGCCTTGGATTATGTTTGTAGTTGCCAAAATGATAGAAAATTAAATTTGAGTTTGGTTTTTCTTCATAGCGGTTTACCATGAAACTGTTGTTCTTCATAGCGGTTTGCCATTTGAGATTCTTCTCAGCGGTTTGCCTAGTTTACTCTAGGTAGCAGTTTGCTTAAAATTCTAGGTAGCGGTTTGCTAATTTTGTATTATTTTATTTCAAACAGGGAAACCGTTGCAAAGCAGCGGTTTGGTCATATTATAATTTTAATATTAAAATATTCAAACCACTATTTCGAAATTTTTCTAAATCACAGCGGTTTGATTAAATTCTAATAAAATATTCACAGCGGTTTGGTCACAACGGTTTAATAAAAAATATTAATTTTTAATAATTAATAATATTCTATTCATAGTGGTTTGTCAATCAACTCTCACAGCGGTTTGTCCAAACCTCTTCGCAGCGGTTTGGTTAGATTCACTTCATGGTGGTTTACCCAAACCTCCTCATGGTGGTTTGGTGAATTGCTTATCAGCGGTTTGCCATTGTCTTCTCACGGCGGTTTACCCAAACCCCTTCATGGCGGTTTGGTGAACTGCTTGACAGCGGTTTGGGCCATACTTTTTAGTCTTGGCCCATTAAGCCCAATAACCTTTTCAGGTCTAATCCAAAGGTCCGATTGACTAGTTAACTCCCATCCGAGTTCAGTTAACTTGTCATTGAGCTTGTCGGATAATCTCTGAACCTTTGACCAAGCTTGACCAATGTTGACTTTTGGATTGACTTAAGCCAATGACCAGTGACTCAATGTGATATATCTTTCTCAAACATGATTCAATCATAGATTAATCAAACATGGCATGGTAACTCAAACACAAGACCAATTCTCACCTCTAACATCAAATATCTGCTATTCTATCAATCTTTATTGATATTCTTAAGTAGATAAGATGGCTGAAGAGAATGTTCCTGCTCCTACAAGAACTGATGAACAGTTGGTTCCTGTCAAGGCACGCTTACCTATTGGGAAGAGCAATCTTCTCATGGATCTTCAAAAGATGCAGAAGAATCCTATCTTTCGTATCTCAGTGGACATTCTGCAAAACACTAACTTCTTCAGAGCTTTCACTACATCAGCTGATGTGCCTTCAATCTACATTCAGCAATTCTGGAACACTCTTGGAAAGGATTCCTAGACTGGTGTATACAGTTTCCAACTGGATGAACTGTGGTTTAATCTGAATACTGATCTTCTTCGCAAGGCTTTGGGGATTACCACTAAAGATTCTGCACACCCTTTTGTGCCACCTCCTGCTGGTGATCTGGTAATAGACTTTGTAAACAATCTAGGATACCCAAAAGAATTCAATTTGTCTCTAAGATGTACATGAACAGTCTGTATCAGCCATGGAGAACTATTCTTTCTATGATCAACCAATGCTTAACAGGCAAGACCTCTGGTGGTGACAGACCCAGACACCTAGTTCTTCAAATGTTGTGGGGTGTTGTCACGAGAACCAATGTAGACTATGCAGAACTTATTTGGGAAGAGTTCATATAGGAAATTAAGAATTTCTTTTCTGATATGGCCAATATAAAGGTTCCCACCAAGAAGCCAAAGCCTCCTGTTATTCCATACTGCCGATTCACCAAGTCGATCATTTATTACTTGAGGAGTAGACACAATATTCACAGAAGGCCCCTGTCTCTTGTTCCCATTACGGCAGATGACTATCCACTCGGCAATCTCAAATTTGTCAGCAAAGGAGGAGTGGATGAGGTATTTGGAATGCCTATTCCCAAAGACCTGATTACTGATGCCATACGAAATTCAGAGTACTACAAGAAATATTTGGAAATGGCTTCCCGTAAACCGACTACTATGACAGGTGAAGAGGTTGAGAAGAAGAAGAATGCTCCGAAAGCTGGTAAGTCCAAATAGCCTGCACCTGCTGAACAGCCTAATCCTGGGAAAAAGAAAACCTCCAAGCCTACTTCGCCAAAGAAAATCTGCAAGGGAAAAAGGTCTGACCATCTTATTGACGAAGCAAATGAAGAACCTCAACCTACTTCTGAACTTCAAGTGGAAGATGATGAATACAATCTCCAGAGAGGTATTCAAATGAGCTTGGAATATCTACAAGCACCGATTGGCAGAGTGGTCTTTCGTGAACCTGACCCAGGGTTCATCCGAAAACTCTCGGAAGTTGAAGGCAAGGGGAAAGATAATGTTTCTAATGAGCAAGCTGCATAATCACAACTAGATCTGCAAAAGCCAAAGAAGCAAAGTATCATAGATCAATACATATTTTAGAGGAGGACTCCAGTAACTCAGGATGCATCTACTAGACCCTCTGCACAACCTTAGGATGATACATCCGCGAATGTGGTCCATGATACTTCATCTCCCGCAGATTCTACTAATGATGCTGAAATTGCTGCTGATATGGAACAATCTAATAGTAGGAACGATACTGAAATTTTGAATGTTGTTGAAGAACAAGGTGAGGAAGTTTCAAACACGATGGCGTTAGAGTTAAGAACTGTTGAGTTTGATGAAGGCCAGGCTGGATCAGAACCTGGTAAAACACCCGAGTCTCGGCCTCCACCAGAAGAAGACCAGGTTGGATCAGACCCTGAACAAAGTCATGTGGCTCAGGCTGGACCAAACCCTGAACCCATGCACGAAGACTTCGTTGCTACAGTTTACCCTAAAGTACATGAAAGCTTGAAGCTTACAACTGAGGAACAAGTCCACATAGAGAATCCACCAAGCTCAACCGGGACTCTTTCATCAATGAAGAATCTCGAGGACGCGTTTACCTTTGGTGATCAATTCCTTAATGACAAATCAACGGAAGCAGAATCGGGAAAAGCCAATGTGGAAACAAAAGTTGAATCTATGGTCACCGTTCCTATCCATCAAGCTTCTCTATCAGTTCCTCCACTGTCCACTCCTATCATCAATCTCTCACCTCCCAAACCAGTGTCACCTCCTATTCAAGAACCAATCATTACATCAACAACTACAACAACAACACTTCCACCACCACCACCACTACAAAGCACAATAGATCCTGACTTAGCCACTCGTGTCTCTGCACTGGAAAAGAAAAGTGCTGATTTTGAGCAGAAAAACAAGCTCCATGACAAGGTAACTCAAGCTCTTGCATCCAGGGTTTACAAGCTGGAGCATCATGATCTGTATTCTAAGATCGACAAACAAGTCAATGAGGTCGTCAAAGAAGCTGTTTACAACGCTCTCCAAGCTCCACTTCATGAACGCTTTAGAGATTTGTCTGAATTTCAAATGAAAGAAATACTTCATGATCGGATGTTTGAAAGTAACTCCTACAGATCACATCCGGATCATACTACTCTCTACGAAGCTCTTGAATTATCCATGCAACGTGAAAACAATGATGAACTTCATGCAGAATTGACTAAGTCTCGGAAGAGACGCCGTGATGACCAAGATCCTCCTCCACCTACTCTAAAGGAATCTAACCGAAGCAAGAAGAAAAAGCATGATTCTGATGTTTCTGCTTTAAAACAGCCTCCAGTTCAGAAGTCCTCAGCTTGGAAGACCTCTGACTTAAGAGAAGCTCCCTCCAGCTCCTCCAAGCAAAAACCTACTTCTCTAGCTGAACAGCCTGTTAATGACGATCCAATACAAGAAGATATGCATCTCTTAGAATCAGAGGATACCAATGCTGCCTACCTTCCAAAGATTAAGACTAAACCAGACTTATTGAAGCCTTCACCAGAAGAAAAAACACCGAAAATGCCTAAACCAGACTGGGTCATTCCTCCAAATGACTTACCTGAGACTGAGAAAAACTGGTCTGATGCAATGGTCAAAACATATAAATATCTAAAAGAAAACAAGCTACTTTCGAAAATTGGAGATATGGACTCCTTCATCCAATGGTATTGCAAACAGATTAGGAAGAAGAAGCTCGTCAAAGCTGACTTTAAAGGCCAAGATTACAAGATAGTCCGACCATTTCATAAGAACAACATATGTCTTTAATTTCAAATGGAAGAGTGCCACTTGTTACTAACAGATCAGATGGATTTGATTAATCCTGAGGGTAATCAGGTCGTGCATGACATAAGTAAACCATTACCTCTAGGAGGTCCACCAGGTCAGGTAACAATTCAAACTCAATACTTCTTTAATAAAGACATGGAATATCTAGTCTCTGGTAATAAAGAAAGAAAGCATGGTTTGTCCATATCCAAGCTGAAAGTGGATTACTATCCAGACTTCGGGCTCAAAGAATTAATACCGTCTCTCTAGACTGAAAGTGAAAGTGACTACGATATCAGTTCAGCCTACGGTATTTCACACTGGTGGTTCAAGTGCAAGGAATTCTACATTACAAGACACAGTGCCCATTCTGCTCGCAATACAGTCAGATCACACATGAAGATTCTTAGTGTTGTCAGTCTCAAGACCTACTCCAGATACGGTTACACGTTATTGAAAGAGATTGTTTTACGATGAGCTGACTACAAAAAATACAAGATCTCGGAAGCCGACTTCAAAAATTTTCATCCGAATGATTTTAAAGACATGTACCTGCTTAATCTTCAAGGCAAGCTCAACCACTTATCTAGAGCTGACAAAGTTCACCTATCCACCACAGTTAACTTGTGGACTAGGAACATAGTCATCAGATAACGTGTGGAAGACTTGCAACTCGGTATTGAGAGCTATCAAACGAAGCTCAATATTACACAACCGAGATGGGATGCAACTGATTTTCTATTCAAAGAAGATTACACCATTGTCCATAAGCTGAGGGCCGTAGTCTACAGAGATAAAAATAATCAGAAAAATATGATGCGGGAGACTGAGGTGCACAAGTTCAGCGATGGCACTTTGACGAGAATTCTAGAAAAGCTGGATTACATGGTCAAAGACTACGAGCTATTAAAGTACAATCCTGGCATGGAGAGTAGGGTTTGGACGGAGGATGATAAACGAAGGAGTCAAGAGTTTATAAAGCTTACTAAGAGAAGGCTCAAGATTCGGCGAATCTTCAGGAGTCTCAAAAGCTTTTTTAGTGTAAGGATAAGAGATATTGACTACAGACTCATTGACAAAACAAAATAATCTCATCATTCTGGTACTCAGGTCAATATCACCTTATATTGTATAATATATCTTGTACATTATTATGTAGTGTACCTTTATGTGTTATGTGTCAACGTTTAATTTTTTCATGAGTTTTTGTTAAACTCAAAATCTTTCAAACTTATTATACCTGACACTAACACATATCCCTCTAATATTGAGGGGGAGCATTAATATGTTCCCCAATCGGCTTGTGAATAATCGACATATTTTTCTCTAGTTTTTTAACATATTTGAATCATTTGATATCCAAAATATCAAAGGATTTGAAATTTTTGATAAGGGGAGAAAATGTGATTTTATGGAATCATGTATGTACTCCATCCTTCATGTGCTAAACACTTTTGTATATCGATGCACATGTTGATGGAGAGCGTTTTTGAAAAGCCAAAACAATCAAGGTACAAAAAGCTTTGATATTTATATCACAAGTACCTTGATTAGGTTTTTTAAATAGTTTTTTTGGCAAGGAGAACAGTACCAAAAGATCGACCATGCATTTAATTTTATCAGAGATATAAGGTTGGTAAGGTTAGGTATTCGTTCTCATGATCCAGCCAGAATCAGAGGGATCTACTCAGGGAAAATCCACTAGTTAGTGTAAAAGTCCTTAGATATGATATAAAAAGGAGTAAAAGTGAGAATAAGGGAATAGTGCCGATTGAGATGGAGCTAGTACTGGAACAAACCCAACAAGGTACTAGTCATGAAGTCTCGGTAAGCACTGAAGGGGTTGAAGAATGAAAAAGAATTGTAAGGATAAAAGGTGAAAAGAAAGAAGCCCTCCATACACTTAGGCAGAAACCGGGTCAATGCATAAACTATCAGAAATACTAAGATGTTGTCTGGTATTGAAGATAGTTGTCATGGACCCAGTGACGCAATGCACAACCCTCCCTAGCCACTCAAGGTCTCTTAACAGACTCTTGTTTCATTTATCACAGAGATTCATGCATTTTTATTGACTTTCTCACTCCGAGTTAGTTGATATTGAAAAGGTGGCAGTCAGCTCCAGCCTCCGATCACTAAAACCAAAACGCACTATTGAGTCTAGAGCCAAGAGATCATCCATAAATCTCATTAGGACACTATTCTAATATACTTGTCTTTCACACACTGTGAAAACAAGAAATATCTTAAGAGTCCTACGCATTATCCTTGTGGTATTGCCAAAACATCCGAGTGATACTTAAGTATTCACAGTGAAGATGGAAATCCCGCTAGAGCTAATTTTTTTTCTTCAATCGGTGAGATAGTAACTCATTGATTCACTCATATTATGTTGTCTACTTTGAGACGCTCCGGTATTGAGAACGGCTAGTGCAGCTGCAAAACCCTGTCAAGGAGATTCTTCGAAATTCTACCTCATCATAGGCAATATTTATACTGATTAACGGGGAACCGTAGTTATTACAAACGTATTCAACGAAAGTGAACAAAGACTCTTTCGTTTGTTTATTACTAACGTAAATCTGCAGGTATTCCCAACGGTAGCAGCTGTTAGCCAGAGACAAGTCAGATTCATAACCACATGCTCATACTCGACCGACACATATTAAGACATCATGACAGCTCAAGTAAATGTTTCAAGGCTTCCGCTACTATGATACCACACGTCCTTCTTGAAGTGACCAAGTATTAAAGTAAAAGAACTTCAAGAACAAAGAATATTCAAGCTCTCAAGATCAAGAAAGGTATGAGCATGTCGGTCCGAAAGTCACAAGTACACAAGAGGGCGAAAGATCACAAGATGATGATTATAGATTACATTTGGCTGATGATCTCAAGAAGCTCAAGATCAAATACAGAGTAAAGCTTAAAAGAACATGCTCAAGCCACAAGTCAAAGATCACTACATCAAAGTACAAGATATCAAATGAAGAATCAAAGACTATGAGCTAGAACACAAGATCAATCGGAAGATTGCTGAGCTTAAGTTAGTATTTTCAAGGATGGCCTCCCTTAGGGGGAGATTGTTAGGTTTTAGAAAAAGACTCGATAACCTTATGTATTTTACAGTTTATCCTAGCTCATAGTTTAATGTTTAACGTATGACATACGGTAATAGGCCAGGTATTAACCCACACGTGTAAGCCCATACCAAGGCCATGGGCCGGTTTAGTAAGACATATAAATACCTCTTCCATCCCATGGAAGAGGTGGTTGGTCATTTCATAATTCAAGCATCACTTTCTCTCACTAGAACTTTTCTCTCTAGTTGTTTCTCTCTCTAGGAATCGGCTAACCCCAACCATCACCATTGTGTTATGATATCCAATGTCCTAAAATATGATTATGAATATGGGCACACAAAGTCACACCTAGTTCTCTCTCTTAATGGCGAATACGGTGATTCATCTAAGTAACAAAATTATATTCGTTTAATCCTATCCTACTGATCTTGATTCCTTAAAACGTTCATGTTATTGAGGATTAATCATTTGATTTAGTCTCTTTAATTTCTCTTTTTTTGGTTGCGGGTCTCGTAGGGTTTAGGGTTTTGAATTCTTCTTTTAAGGTTTCATCGTTTTGGCTGCTATATATCATTTATTGCGCGTTAATTCTTTATTATTACTATGTTATTGTGTTCACTAATGATGGATATTAGTTAGGTCTTGGATCGTGTTTGCTGACTAAACCCTAAAATTTAGGGTTGCGTCCTATTTTTCTTTTTGCCAATTGATAACGCCTTAATTATACATGTTTTCGGCGGCGTTATTGTATTTATTTATATCATTTCTCGTAAACTTTCGATACTTAAAAGCATGAAATATGTGCAGGTTCACTAGAAGACATCTCAAGCTCAAAAAGACTAAAGATACAAGTATTTTACACCTTACGAAAGAAAAGTTAGAAGAAAATAAACAATAAATCAAAAAATGAAGCCAAGTACGCCGCACTTTACCCAAGTACGCCGCGCTTCAGGTCGAGTAAATGAAGGACAGTTAATACCCTAAGTACGCCGCACTTCTACATCAAGTACGCCATACTTCCTCTCAGCATTAAAGTTCTACGCATTAAAGAAGCAAAGTACGCCACACTTATGAAGGAAGTGCGCCGCACTTTTGCCCCTGTCCAGCCTATAAATTGAGAAGAAATTCTCTCATTTCACATGTAACACCCCCAAATATGGGTCGCAGCGGAAAGTATGTCCGAGAGCGTTACTTCATGAGTACCTTTGCACAAGATGTGAGAGAACGACCTCTAAATGAGTCGTTTGAAAAGTAATCTTGTAAAATTTGGACTCCAAATGCACATCGGATATGTCAAGCATCTTATTCACCTGAGAAAAACATGCTTAAAAGTGTTAACATAAAGTTGGTGAGTTCATAGGTTTTTGTAAGTATAAATGATGGACTCAAAGGTTTATAAAGTATGTATGACAATTTTAACTCTTATAATAGTCACGAAAATGTAAGTATAAATGTTGGACCGCAATGGTTTAAAGTATGTATTGTCTAGTATGCAATATCAAATGAGTGATTACGATTTCACCCCTAAGTTCATGACACTGCGACTCCGACTTGTATTGTATGTCAATCTTTCCAAGTACTCTAAGTGTTTATGTGTATGTAGTTCAATGTTTCTGACATGATATAACGTTCATTAGTTCAATTCGTTGAACTAGTGAGAGCTAATCACCCGAACGGGGATGTCAATCCCGAATAGATATATTTTATAACATTCGCGCTTACTCCCCTGTAATTAACAGTTCATGCCACTTAAGCTAATCCGTAATCATTTGAATGAAAGTGAAGTTGTTGCGTCCATAAGTGAAAACAAGTAATCTATCCTACCACGAGATATGAAAATGAGTGTGTAACGAGTGTGTAAACGACTTTAAACAATTTTGTAAACGTGTATGTAAACAAGTTATGAAGTCAAGTATGTAACAATTTGTAAATACGCATGTATTCTCACCCCAAAAAGTGTTAAAGTATATGTAAAACAAGTAAAACATGGGGCTATAAACTCACCTCAAAAGAAGGTATCAAATGTACCAACAATCAACAAAAAATGACGTCACAAATAGCCGAAATGCAACTTAATTAATTATAGGTCGTATAAGTATGTATTTAAAATAAATACACAATGTACATTATCAAGTTATATCACCACCTAATAGTTTTGTTTAGTTTATAAGTGTTGAAACAACGTTTGAGAATAAGTGACCAAGTATGTACTTCCGAAATAATTTCCTATAACTTAGGAAATCATTTAAAATCATTTCGCTTGATTTAGTATTTTTATTTTCTATATAATGTTGTTATATATATAGTTTAATTGTTTTGCAAAATAATATTTATAAAGTTCAAAACATGTATAAATATTATATAAGTGATATTACATTATTTCTTAATGTTTTTATAGCCCAAACGGACCCGAAAACACTCGTAAACCTCATTTTATAATTCTAACAGCTTTATATGTTTTCAATAAAAGTGCAGAAAATTATTTATAAAAGTTAACTAGCTTTTATTATTTCGAGTTAAATATCTATACACTTCTAGTCTTCAAAAACTTGATTGCAATAGTAAAATGTCATTCCGAACAACTTTGTAGCGTTATACTTTGGGCGAATCGGACCCGAAAGCCCTCAAAACACCGATTTCAAAGTTCACAGTTTCTCGCAGTTTTTCACAGCTTTATAAAAGCTGTGAAAATAATATATAGTTTTGAAATCTTTAAAAATTCATAACTTTCTCGTTTTAACTCCGTTTTGCGCGTTCTTTATATATATGAAATCGTATCGAGATAATCTATCATAATAAAATATTTACTAGTTTTATAAAAAGCTATACCGAAACAGCTTATACAAACTGTTTTTGTATAAAAATATTTTTATACATTTACATATTGAAATCTAGCAAGATTCATATCTCCTTCGTTATAGCTCTGTTTTTCAAGTTTCTTATATATTCGGAATCGTCTTAAAATGTACTATTTAAATTTGAAGATTATATATTTTATAAAAATTAATGCTCAAACAGTTTATAAAAACTGTTCGAATATATATATGTTATAAAAATTGTTTTTATAACTTTATTTAGTGCAAGTCTTTTAAATTAACTAATACCACATCATTAGTATACTTTAAATCTCTTAATTTATGTCCAATTATTTTATGTCCAGTATGTCTAAATAAAATGTCCACAACAATTATTTATTTATAAAACTATATAAATAAATTTGTAATAATTTATCCAACTATTAATTATATAAACTGTCCAATACTTACAATATACCAAATAAAATATATTCTTGCATTCTAACATATTTTAAACCCTTTTCACCATGAATATGTATTTTCTTGATTATGTATAAACTTGTTTCTTGTTGTAACTTGTTAAAATAAACGCTAGATGGTGATGTAACTATATAAACAAGATGTATGAAAATATAAGAAATATATATGAAAGTATAGAGATGTGAATGGACCTTGAATGAAATATGAAGATGGTGAACACAAGATTTAGACCTAATCAAACCCTATGTTTGCAACTAGTCCTAAACCCACTTGATTATACTTGTATGCTTGCTTAAAAATCAAAACTCCAAAACCTTTTTGGTTTTTCTTTTTGTGTCGTGGTCTAAGGCAAGAGAGAAAGAGAGATTGTGTTTTGTTTTTGCTAAGTGATAAGTGTGTGTATAATGCTTTCCTTGAGCTTGTATTTATTGAGAAAATATCTTAATACCACTATTAGCAAAACCATGAACTAAAAAGGAGAGGAGATGGTTTGGCTATTATCCAAGGGATAATGTGTCTTAAGCTTGGTTACTTGCAATTAGAAATGACTTGTGTAAGAAAGTGGTACATTAAGCACATGGTGATTTCCAAAGAGATATTTTGTATTATTTTTTTGTGTTGGTTTAAATGATAACCGGCCCTATATGTATATTGGGTATAACGGGCAGTATACCCGGTCGGTGGTAGATTCGTGGTTAGTAGGGTGTCGAACACTTGAAACGAGGTTAAATCTATCAATTTATTTATATTTTGGTTATCTAATCTATGTTAATTCTAATCTAAGTCAAACCTATGCTAAACCTATGTTAGTTCTAATCCTAATTCTAAGAGGTAAAATGGGGGTTTTAGCCTGAGAGACTAGCATAGGTTGGTCGGTGACTATAATCAATTCAAGGAACTTTTTAACCTCACACGCAAGGCTAATATTAAAACAGAAGATAAAAGAGCGGTCGAGCCTTATGATAGAAGAAAAAAAAATATAGCAACCATAATTAATTGATTAGAACGATGGTTTGTTTGATTTAGTTGCCATTGATGTTCTTCTCTTGAGGTGGCCAATCATTCTTAGACTTTGGCGGGGACTTTTTTCCTAAGACCTAGGACACATTAATTCGTCACAATTAAAGCATCAACATAAAAGCATCCTTATTTGTAATTATAATCTATCGTTAGGGATTAAAGCAATGGGATTTGTTAAATCCCTTGCTATAGAGACATTCTTAACCGCTTACAGCTTAATGGCAATCAATTTATTCACTAGTAGTCATGTCTAACTATCCAATAGAATCAGAACGTTATTTGTTGAATTATCTAGGTTCACCTTCTAGTCAACACGATCAATAATACCATTAAACTGTATTTAATTAACTAGTTAAGCCCGAGCGTATCTTGACACAGATTTAGAAGGACATTATTTGTAATCCTATGATTATAGATGGTATAAATTACTTTATGGACGAGCTATCCAAACTCTAGAATTACTTGGTCCGTTTCACTAGATCCCAGTTGAATGACTAGTGTAAAATACAAAAGCTAGGTAATCCAAGTATCATGTGATAAACATAAACAAGCATGGGGGTTTCTTAGAGTAGGGACCACGCTTGATATCTTCCTAAATATTATATTCATTCCATATTTCTAATACAATGTATTGGTCTTCTCTGGATACCTCGTATTGATCTTGTTTCCTTTGTGGTCTTTGGTGAGTGCAGGCACGGATACGCCATATATTCCTTGATGGATACTGTGTATTGGTCTTCAGAATAGTAATCTTCAAAATATCTTCATTTAAGCTCCAGAATGTGCGCCTTTTGCTATTTTTCACCAAATACTTCATAATTACTGCAATTCTCAAATGTAAACGATTAAGTAACAATTCTTTGCAATAACTATACAAAATGGGTTAATAACATGGTATAAATGATTATATAAAATAGACGTTATTTGATGTCATCAATTATCCCCCCACTTGAATCCTACTTTTCCTCAAGTAGCCTTTAAAAGTTTATAAAAAATGTTCGCTAAGGATTTTTTTAGTTAAAGCATTTATTTGATCTATTACAGGTATACAAACAACAATCCTCACGAAATAGGAAGATGAAAACACTCAATCACTCAAAATAACTCTATGGTGTAACATGTAACGGAATTTACTCAATTTGCCTGGTCATGTAGAAGTATTCTATCATAAGCTTGGCAATGATACACTTATTCACACTTAAAGCCAAGAGTAACAAGTTTATATAAAGTAATATGGGTTTTTTGTTTGGGAAAGGCGTTATGGTTGATCATTCTAAAATCTCTTTCACCAGATGTACCACTCCAACTGGCAGTGAAGCACACCATTACATGGCCGTAACGACGAAATAGGACATGTTGTTTCGATCTCATCCCATACGATTTTAAACAACGGCTGGGATGAAGGAATGATATATGGTTAGGAACCTTTAACTTTTCACCAAAAGTCGTAAACCAACGAGGCAGCTGAGACATGATATATTGGAGTATCGACTAGAATAGGACATGGCACGTCGATCACATCCTCATTCGCGTTTTCTTATTAAACCAGCTGCTAATCATTAGGTAGAGAGGGAAGTAATTTGTTGGTTAAATCGAAATTAAGAAGAAAACACAATAAATTAAGACTAAGATACTAGTTGCTGACACTTTTTCTCGACCCGTTTACCATGATAAAGACACTGACTTATTTACCATCATCTTCATCATAGATAAAAACAACCAACCTAAGTTGGCAGTTCCCGTAATGGTAAACTTCCTATCATCCCAAACTTTACATACTTTACAAGGCAAGTGGCGATATCTTCCACTTTGTACAATACTTTACATCGTTGATTTTTGTTGCGTATCTATACGGAAATAAGCGATCCTTCGTTGTAATTCCTTTGTTGTGCACGAACAACGATTATCTTAATACCTTTCTTCTTTTTGTGTTGACAGTTTTTCTCATTTTTTTCGGATTTTTTTTGCAATCTAACATATATAAGAAACTCGAATGTAGTTTCACCATCTTCACGTCATTAATAATTATGGATTAATTTCCTTCGTTGTTCTTCGTCTTTGGATTCACCATTAATTGTGATGGTAGTAAAATCACATGAGTTTTGACTACTATATTAACATTCCCATTTGCAATGGGCCAAATTTCCAATCCGCAACAAAGATAGAAAATGCACAAGACTCGGGGAAGGAAATACAAACTTATACTTTAAGCGACTAGCATGTACATTATAACTTAATCTAGTAGGGTGGGTTTAGGTGTAAGGGTGTAAGAAACAGATAATTAGTGTAGCTACTTAATGGTTTGGCTTACGGGTTGTTCTAGGGGAATCTTAATCTTAATGTAAGAGTAATCAAAAGGGTTTTTAACGATGAGGTTAACTAAACCGGGGTACGTTTGTTAATAAGAAACATGGGAAGGCGATTTGTGGTTTGTAGTCCTAATTACAATTTAACAAAGTTACTCTCATTTCAATTCAATAATATATCATCACTGTGTCTCGAGTGAGATTCCAAGCCAAGTGCTAAAAGTCCACTTCATCACGACTCAATCTATTTTATGGAATTTGGGTATACACTTTAGAAAGGACAGGTAATTCTTCATTAATATCTAACAAAGGTTATTGTGTGCGGGTTATGTAAAATGTCTTTTTCAAAAGTATGCTTGTATTTTTTTTTAAAATTTAAGCTTAATTTAAGCATTTTAGTGTGAATATTAGGACCAAATAACTTCTAATTCCATCCCCCCACTTGAATTATAGAACGTCGTTGTATATATAAAACATTAAATACGGGAATTAAAAAGAATTAGAATTGAGAAAATCCCGTGTATTTGCTCGTAGATTTCTCCAATTCGCGTTTAAGGCAAGAGTGTGGATAAAAACAACCGGTCTTCGAGTTTCAAGACCTCCAACACTTCAAGATCTTCTAGATTTGTAAATTCTCCACAATATTCGTCGATATTTTTTCACGATGGTCCTGTGTAATAACATAGGAGAAAAAACGTTGCACTTCCGATCTTGTTAACTAAACTAAACAAAAACTAAATGTGGAGTCGTCTGGTGGATACGCCGTATCAGCGTTAATGAGTACGGTGTATTAGCCATCAACTGCATAAGTTTGATAAGTGCAATAAATAAATAAAGACTGATAAGTCAGGACATTCAATATCGCCTTTATGTTATGGAGCCGGAACGTCGTTATTGATGTCTGGGAAGACCAGCCTCGATTAATATTTTAATAACAATCAGAGTTGTTCTCGGTAAGCACTTTGGTTATACAGCGAAGGCTTTAAGTTTGACTTTTCTTCAGCTTCACAATTTGAAATAGTAAACTTAATTTCTCCATTCTTACATTTGGTGTGATATCATCTTGGTTTCGTAACATATTCATTGAAACTATGGTGCTAAACTTACTGCCAGGCTTGATTCTATCATACACAAACAAGTCAAAATGTCATACCATGATATATATACAAAATATGGGAACCTGTTTTAGATACATCAAGATATGAATAATAATAAATGTTCATATAGATATAAACAAAAGATAGGGATAGGAGGATCATGGGTCTGGCTGTTGCTGGTCCTGCTGTGCTGCGAAGGTGTTGGCCTTGCTAGCCCTGCGTCTCACGCGCCTCGTGTACTTTCTCGGTGTCTCAGAATAGATCGTGTATGTCACACCTGCCCTATCCATCATCCGTGTGAGGCTAGTGATAGTCCATGTACAAAATCTGGAAAAATTGCGAGCTATCGCACTAATCCAACTCACGTGTTAAGCTAACATCAACGTATCTCATGCACGTCGCTCCTCTTAATCTGGCCCATCTCTGTGGCTCATCTGGTCCTGGCAGCAGCTAGTGGTGGTTGTGATGCCTGTGTAGGTGCTAGATCAGCCTGGCCACCCTCATCAATAATAGGGGCATCCTGAGCCACCCCAGGGGGACCAGTCGCAGCATTGGGCTGCCTATCTGGTCCTATGGCCACCCACACCCAAGTATCGTCTAACTGCTCACAAATCTGTAGTCTACATCAACTATCTCTATAAAACCATATCAATAATTGTAGCTCAGGGGAAATAAGGGTCAATACTGCAAGTATCTACACAGCCAGACGTCCAAAATGCTCATGTCAAACGTGCCACAAACTGTCCTCCAGAGTTATGAGCCCCGCATCTTCCTCCTAGACAGTAATACATCCTAAGATATGCGGCCGTTAAGTAAGGGATGTTGACCAATCCAACATCCATCCCTCTCAAATAAAACAAATCAGTCACGGTTACCTTTTCAGGTGCCTGACTCCTCCCAGCAATACTGTGTGCCATCATCCTATGACAAAGTCTCAGCATCGGATCTTTAATCAAAATGTAGGAAGGGGGAGGTCCCAATAAATCTTCATTAGTATAAATATCCCTCCAATAATCATGTAGATCCCCCTTCATAGGGATCATCCTCTCACTCTCACTCCAGTACCTAGCAAAACCGAGGGACTCCATCTCCTCCTCGGTATGTAATCTCAATGCCAAAATAAACTGCCTCCAGCTCAAACATCTCCTGGCTCCACCTAACTAAAACTGAATAGTATCAGGAGCATCTAAGTCAAGCAATACCTCTCTAAATCTGGAGCGTGCTAAGGAATCTCCAGATGTGCTCCATAACCAGTGGCCCCTCAGATATTAATAGCCTCCCCTCAAAGCCTTGACTAGTAATACAATCTACATCGGCATCATCATGGTGCTCCATCGCCATCATAAGCAAACAAACCATCCCTCATAAGCTCGGGCATCCCTTGAAAATCCACAACCTAAACCTTGTGTATCTCTCGACTATAATCCTCTCAATCTCTCGAATTCAACCAATATCCGGCATCAGTAATACCCAAGACCCTGGTGCCTAAGAATATGGTTTTTTTTGCTCACGTGATGGTAAGGGTGCCATTTATGCAAAATTAACGACAAAAGCTCAAAGATTATAGAATTTTTAACCTTCTGTTCTGAGGGTGGATACGGCGTATTCATAAATGGATATGTCGTATAAGAATTAATATGCTCGATACGCTGTATAGGTTTTTAGTCTATACAGCGTATGGGTTTTAAAACTCAGGATCCTATTCTCATCAATACGCCGTATTCAATTTAACGAATACGCCGTATTGAGGTTTTAAATTAGGGTAAAAATTTGGTCAATACGTCGTATCCATATGAGTGGATACGCCGTATTGATCTGCAATATGAAAACAAAACGGGGGTTCCCCTGTTTACTTATTTTAACCCAATTAAATCTCATAAAACTACTAACATCTATTAAGGGGGGAAACAAAAGGCATTCAACAAAGGTATATCTCCTAATTCTTAAACCAAACCCTAACCCTAATTTGAATCGAAATAGTAAATTGAAAAGAAAAAGGGAACGATTATTACCGTTTGATTGTGATAAAGGAAAGTGCTATTACGAATCAAGAACAATGGATGATCTCCAGGAATTTTAGTGGTAAAATTTGTGTGTGTGTGGTGAAATTTTGTTGGTAAAAAACAGATCTGGCGTATTGATTGAGTTTTTATACCCAAAATCAATACGCCATATCGAGGTTTACATAATACGCCGTATTGGCGAATTTGGTTGACTTAGTCAACGCAAGTTAAAAACAGTAGATACGCCGTATAGGTTTTACCCTAATACGCCGTATCCGTACTTGGAGACCAATTTTCCTAATATTAAGCAAAGAAACGTACCTTGGCCTCCGCAACATTATCGCACAATCACCATCATTTTAATACCGCTTGGATCGGAACGGAATTGCCAAACGACAACATATCAAACTCATGATGAGAAAGAAATGCTCTCTAAATCCACGATTTTAACTTTAAGTTTATGACTAAACTTCCCTATTCATGGATGTTTTAGTGACTTTATCGTGACTCGTTTTAGAAAGCACACTTGACCCATGTATAATTTCATTACCCTCTAAAGACTATATTATATCGATATCATTATCATCATTGTCGGTTTCTGATTTTAAATCATCGGGACGAATAATATTGAAGGGGAACAGATCATTGAAGTACAAGACAATTTGTTCCTCTTCATCATATCCAGACAATGATGTTTCATTTTTTAAATCAAATTCCTCGATATGTTGAGGGTTTAAAATTGGTTCAGTTAATAAATCTGATTTAGACGTTAGAGCATCATTGTAAACAATGGCTGGAAATTCATTCTCAAAATCTTTAAAGAAGTCTAAATCATCGAAACAACTGATATCAGGCTCAGGTGGTGGAAGTGAAGGCATGACTTTTTCATTATCGTTTTCCGAATCCGTTTTCAAATCTTTGGTAGAAAATATTTTATAAGAAAGCGAGTTTTTTTCAAAAATTACCGTGTAGTCTTCATCGTCGGAATCGTCAAACGAAACCTCTAAAGGCAAATCTATCGTTCAAATGAGAACGTCCGTGGGTTCATAAGATGTCGTTTTGATGGATACCTTCGTTCATTAAAGGGCTATAGACCGCGCGAATTCGGTTTCAATGGATCTGAGGTCGTTGAATGTCTTCATCGTTCCAGATCTTACCATACTTAGCACTTTCCCAGTTAAACACTATCCCACGTTTTTGAGCTTTTTCTTTCTCAAGCCTGATGTATTCCTCCATTAGTAATGTTTGGATCGTCCATCCTGAAACAATCTTACTAGAAAAACTATTAAATAACCAATATGTCGTATTCAGTGAACCGAATACGCCGTATCGCACAAACAGAACAGACAAGCAGGAATATAAACCACTCTAAATTACAATAATCTAATTAACATACTCCTAAGGGTTAGATCTTAATCTAAAAAAAAACTTAAAACATAAATTAAAAAATCAGATTAATTTTCCTAACAAACCGGGCAACGCCGAAAAATCTTAATGTGTCGTTGTGTGGTGTATATTTTTGATGTTTTAAATTTAAAATTGATATTTTGCCGACTTAATCAAAAACAACACTTTAAGGGGCAGTGTACCCGGTCGGTGGTAGATTCGTGGTAAGTAGGGTGTCGAACACTTGAAGGGAGGTTAAATCTATTAATTTATTTATATTTTGGTTATCGAATCTATGTTAATTTCTAATCTATTCAAACTATGCTTACCCTAGTTAGTTCTAATCTAATTCTAACAGGTAAAAGGGGGTTTCAGCCTAAGTGATGCACGGTTGGTCGGTGGTGACTTTAAATTATTCAAGGCACTTTTACCCAAGCAAGGCTAATTAACAGAACGATAAAATATGCGGTCGAGCCTAATTATAGAAACTGTATTAAAACCCATTATTAATCCGATTTAGAACGTTGGTTTGTTTATTTAGTGCAATAATTTCTTCTCTCGACGGCGGTATATCATTCATTTAAGACTTTGGCGCGTAATTCTTCTAAAGAACCTACTGTATTTTGTCACCAATTAAGCTATCCGCATCATAATGCATCCTTATTTGCTAATTATAATCTTATCTCTTAGGATTAAGCATGGGCTGATCTTGTTGAACCCTAGATCATAGAGACTTTACCCATTATCGCTTAATGGCAATTTATACATAGTATTCCACTTGTCCAACTCATCCCAATGGATATAAGACACGTTATTTTTTGAATATCTAGGTCAACCTTCTAGTGTAACCGATCATTAAACATAACAGTATCTAATTAACTAGTTAAGCCCAAAGCATATCCTAGACACAGATTTAGAAGGACAATACTTGTGATCCTATGATTCTAGATGTATAAATTACTATATGGAGAGCTATCCCAGACTCTAGATTACTTAGTAATATCACTAGATCCAGTTAAATAATAGGTTGCATACAAAAGCATGTAAACAAGTATCATGTGATAAACATAAACAAGCATTCAACGATAAATCAAGAAATCGAGATAAACAAATACCAAACATTCAGATCTTCATAATAATGGCTAATACCTGAAGGTATTAGCCTTCAAACATCATAATAAATACAAGAGCAATTATTTATGCAAGGTTAAACTAACCGAGTTAACGAAAGATACCAAAAATGAAGTATTACTAAAAGTATATTGAATTACACGATGTCTTACCTATGTATTGGAAAGCGTTTGCAAGTCCTCTTTTGCTCTTTTTTCCTCCTCTGAAAATTAACTTTGTGGTGTATGTATCAAGAATATGAGTTTTAGCACGCTCAAAAACTCTTTTTGAGTTTTGTTTAATAGGGTCTGGATGTCTGGTTCGATACGGCGTATCCATGGATTGGATACGACGTATTGGGGGTTTCTGGACGTAGGGACACGCTTGATATCTTCCAGAATATTAGATTCATTCCATATTTCCAATTAGTCGTATTCGGTATTCTCGGGATTATGGGCGTTTTGAATCTTGTTTCTGTGGTCTTTGGTGAGTGCAGGCACGGATACGCCATATCTTCCTTGATGGATACGGCGTATTGTCTTTAGAACAGTAATCTTCAAAATATCTTCATTTAAGCTCCAGAATGCGCGCCTTTTGCTAAGCTTTTACCAAATACTCCCTAATTTTTTTTTTTATTGCATTATCAAAGAACGATTAAGTAACAATTCTTTGCAATAACTATACAAAATGGGTTAATAAACATGGGATAAATGTGCCTATAAAAATTGAACGTTATTTGATGTCATCAAGGTGTTTACTGGCAAAAAAATGTCGTGTGTAAGGAGGTTTTCTAGGGAGGTATATTTATAGCTGGAAGTAATTATCAATAACCATGTGTTAAGGGGGTGGTTTAAAGGACAGGTTGTAGAGCTTCATCCTAGAAGAGGGGGGGGGGGGGGGGTGGGGGTGGGCGGGGGGGGGGGGTGGGGGGGGGGGACAACGGTTTGGGTACAAGGAGAGGACAAGAGATTAGATAATTTATGGAGAAATGGGTTTTTAGGGTTTACATGATGGGTAATAACAAGATGAAGTGATACTAGTGGAGAATTTATAATTTATTTGTGTTATACTACTTATAAAACCGGCCCTAGTAACGTATTAGTGTAGGAATTATTTAATTTTTAGGTTAGGTATAAAAGTGGGTATTTGTTGAAGTATAGATAGGTATTGGTGCTTCTGTGTATGCATAAATGTACTTTATTGTGAAACGTAAACGTTTTACGTAACCGATAAAAATAAAAAGTGAAAAGTTAATAATTATCTTTGTAATAATTATATAACATTTGCTTGACGTAAATTTTTATTTGTTTGATGTCGGTTTACGTTGTTTGTTGATTTTTAGTTTACGCGATTTAACTAAATGGTTGAAATTAAAAGTAAATGCGTAAAAGTTTAAAATAAATGGTTGAATATTTATTGACGTAAAAATGTAAATTCTTTCCAGGGTGATAAGGGATTTTATACCTATGATGGCATTACCAATACTAAGTTCTATGGCATTGTGTCAACGTTGAATGGGTGATTTAGTAAATTCCCTAATGGCGAGCAAATTTGATAGTGAATTGTCCTAGGGCGACTAGTGATGTGTCTCGACTTTTCGGCTTAGAATTTAGTGCAAGATGATGTCGACTTTATATAGTAAGGTGGCGTAAAGGTCTACTTAGTTGCTATAGTTACTAATTTAGTTTTCCGTAATAAACACGTTTTATGAATACGCACACAAAATTTGGCTCTTCAAGAATATAAATAAAAAATTGATTTTTGACAAGAGTTTTAAGGTGAATACTCTCAGCATGACATGGTCCTTCCTGAATTATACATATGTGATCAGGCTATGTATATTTGAGGGCTAACGATGCAATGCTCATTTTCGTCAAAATAGTGCAAAATAATAGTTTATATGATGAAAGCAATGTAGTTTATTATTTTGTAAATCTATAACGAGACAGTTTATAAGGTAATGGTAAAACGATTGTAAGATAATTTATAAAATGTTGGTGAAATAATTTGCCAATGATAGTAATATGGTTATCATGTGATAGTGAAATGTTTTATAAAGTTATTGATGACGCACCCTCCCCTCCGGCTCGAAGGCCTCCCCTTCGAGCTTGAATGGGTTCTTTTCCTAATTGTACTTTGAAACCTTTGAATAGTTTCAAGTGGCGCAAAACTATCTTCGAGATAGTTACCAGTATGGGAATCCTCCACGCGAAGGCCTCAAACCCTTCGCGGTCAGGCCTTCAATGAAACTAGGGTAGATGTCAGACTTATTTAAGTCAAACACCCACGATCTCCCTCTACACCAAAGTTTTCCCACCAAGGTAGAGAATGTGGTATACAGTTCCTGCAATCACCCCTCAAAACGTGAGACAACCCCACGATCATCGGCTTTTATGCTAGGCCTTATCCCATCATATTTCTACACATATAAATAGATGGCAAGGTCTCCAGGTACGACTAAGACTTTCACACACTCATACATACTTACATACTTACTTTACATCATAAAAGCACATATTTACTCTCACACCGGAGGTGATTCACAGGGACACCCCCTGCGCTTCACTTAACATAATGTTTCTATTTGTGTTGACACAGGTTATCCAAGACTTGGGCAATCCTTCAAGCATCCCAAGAACTCTTAAATCCCATCGAAGCCTGATCGTGCCCATATTTGCACAATCAGTGGCACCATCCATGGGACCTGCAACAATTAGTCCCGTCCAAACCAAGTCAAATAACCTCTAAACCACTTCACCTACTTTTTCGGCGTGATTAACAGAAGAGAAACGACACCACCACCAGGTTTCTCGACACCACCTCATATACCTAACATCAATACCACTGAAAGACCATTTGTAACTGCTACCGTGTTTGCCGCCACTACCCTTAGAAACACGCCATTTGCTTATCGTGCTTCCACTTCTACTGATCCTGCCCTTATGATTAGTCCTGCTTTCGTAGAAGCCAACTATGAAATCATCGAATCTCTTTTAAGAAATAGATGAAGGCAGATACGCAATGAAGATCTCCGAACAGAATTGGGGTATTTCAGTGAAGACTACGATGAAGAACTCAAGATGGAACCAAGGCCTGAACGAACCAAGGAAGTCACTCCACCACTTCGCACGAGATCACCCAGGGTTTGTAGATATCGTAAAAGGGTAGTAGGGTTTGAAGAAGCTTCGAACAGGGAAAGAAGCAGAATTGGAAGGAATATCAAGGGTAACGGACCTTCAAAAGCTGGAGCAGAGGAAAATTGAAGGCGAGAGATGAACCTCCCCCTACTCTTGGCAGCCCACTTAGGAAGGAACGATGATGGCCAACCTCCGCGATCCTCTTTGACCTATATACATGGAGGCCGTCAATCCTCAATTAACACATGAGGGAATCTCCCTCCTAATGGTACGTTTCTCTCACACCATGCCCAACCTTTTATACCTAATAGTGTACATGTACCCAATAGATTTGTACCTACTCATATTACCCCTTACTCCCAACCCTCGGCGGGTATCATTAAAGGACAAACCCTAAGTTTCCTATTCCCAGCTCAGACTGGTAATCCCCCCGTTAGGGGAGCCTCTGCCTACCCTCCACAAGGAGGGTCCGTTCCCTAAACTTTCCCAAATGGTAACATACCTCTATACAATGGATCCGCATATCATGTACCTGCCCCTACGAACAATTACCCCTTCCATACGCAACCCGTGTACGCACATCTAAATATGCCCGTGTGCTCAAATTCGTACCCTGCGGGTCTTTTTGCAGATCCAACATGGCCTGTGACCCCCTTTGTTCATTGGATCGAGGAATATCCTCTCCTAGATGGACTGAAAATCCCTTCCCATGTTGGTTCTTACGACGGAAAGGGGGATCCTGATAATTTCTTACACCTCTTCGAGGGAGCCATTCGTATGCAAAAATGGCTAATGCCTGTGGCTTGTCACATGTTTACATATACCCTCAAAGATTCTGCTCGAATATGGTAGAATAGTCAAAAATCAGGTAGTATTCTCAACTACGAAGACCTAAAGGCAAAGTTCTGATCACATTTTAGCCAGCAAAAGAGGTTCACAAAAACACACTTGGTAGTTCACAGCATCAAACAAAGAGAAGGCGAGAGTGTCAGAGCTTTCTCCACTAGGTATACAGATGACACCTTGCAGATGTTGGGTCTACATAAAGATCAGCGTATTTCTGGTTTCGTTCATGGTTTGAAAGCTAGAAACTTGGTCGAACACCTCTCTACAGACCTTCCATCCACTTACAAGGGTTTGATGGAAAAGACCTACGCATGGATTGAAACAAGAGAAGTCGCCACTAATGGAGCTCTGAATGATCAGAGAGATAACTTTGAAAGGTCAAGGAAATCCTCCTGGGACAACGACAGGGGACAGAGAAGTAGAGACAGGTTCTCCCCTTATCGGGGACCTAATCACGGATTTCTTTCTAGCCTGTCTAAAAGTACAAGAGAGATCCTCGCCACAGAAAAGGTAGCCAGAAGCTTCGAGCAACCTCTTCGTATGTTGGGAAGCAGACGATCGCGAGACATGTCCAAGTTCTGCTATTTTTACGAAGACCATGGGCACGACACTAACGATTGCCGACAACTGAGGAGCCAGATTGAAGAAGATGTGAGGACAGACCAACTCTCCCACCTTGTAAAAGGGATCAAGAAGGAAAGGACAAAAACCTCTGACAGCCAACGAGGAGAGAAGAAAGAAAAAAGCACTACTCTAGCCGAAGTACCTATACTTATGATGAATCAGGAGGAAGCTCGCACAAGGAACAACATATCTAAAAGCCCCACTTTCGAAGGAAGGGAAATCACATTCCCCCCAGTAACCAAGGGTAGCAACTCCTCAGCACCAGTCATCATAAAAGTTAAGATCTTCGGAAGGGAAGTAGGCTGAGTACACATCGATAGTGGAAGCTCATGTGAATTCATCCACGAACATTGTTTCTTGAAATTAAAGCCCTCTATCCAAGCATCTAAGGTGGATTCGCAATTCCTGTTGGTTGGGTTTTCGGGGGAAAAGTCTTGGGCCATTGGAGAAGTTCTTTTGGAGATCACGATAGGAAATGCTCCTCTCACAAGAAGTGAAACTCTCAACTTCGTCATTGAAAGGTCTAATTCCCCATACAATATGTTGTTAGGAAGGACAACATTGAAGAAAATGGGAATGGTAGTCTCCACGATCCACGGGGCCGTCAAATTCCACACCACCCAAGGAATCGGAACTGTGTTCTCAACACACGGATCCGATAAAATAGAAGGTGTAAATAAAGTCAGAGAGACATCCCCAGTAAACACAGAAGGGGTTCTCAGCCGCACTGATGCTGAAAAGAAGATAATCGTCAACATCAAGTACCTAGAACAGACAGTCACCATTGGAAAGCAGCTACCAGAACGCTTCAAAGAAAGGTTACAAAATCTCCTAAGGACCAACGCAGATGTATTTGCGTGGACTCATGCTAATATGACGGGGATCCCTAGAACCATTACGATCAATGGGAAACCCTTCAACATGGAACACAAACTGAATGAGTATAGCCACATCAAACCAATCAAACAAAAAAGACGAAGCCTATGTCTTGATCGTAGCACAACAACACGTAAAGAGGTGGAAGAGCTCATAAGGGCAGGGATATTACGGGAGGCCGTACATCAGACATGGGTAGCAAACCTAGTCATGGTAAAGAAAAGTGATAGAGGATGGAGAATGTGTGTTGACTTCACGGACATAAACAAAGCCTGCCCCAAAGACTGTTACCCTCTACCCGAGATCGATTGGAAGGTAGAGTCTCTCTCGGGATCCATCTAAAGTGCTTCTTGGACGCCTATAAAGGCTACCATCAGATCCAAATGGCATAAGAAGACGAGGACAAGACATCATTCTTCGCAGGAGAAGGAGTCTACTGTTATTGAAAGATGCCCTTCGGTTTAAGAAACGCGGGAACAACGTATCAAAGATTAGTAGACAAGGTGTTCAATGATCAAATTGGAAGAAATCTTGAAGCCTACGTCGATGATATGGTTATCAAAAGCACCTTAGAAGAAGATATGCTGGCAGATATAAAGGAAACCATCAAAGGTTCCGATCGATCAACATGAAGCTTAACCCAAAGAAGTGTTCCTTCGGCATTGAAGAAGACCCATTCTTGGGACACCTCATTACTAAGCAAGGCATACAAGCTAACCCTTCAAAGGTAAAAGCTATCACCGACATCGAACAACCAAAAACGCGCAAGGACATATAGAGCCTCAACGGAAAGCTAGCAGCCCTTAGCCGATTTTTTTCAAAAGGCGCCGAAAGGTCCATTCCTTTCTTTAAAGTGCTCAAAAGTTATACAGATAAAAAGAACATACAACGGACGCAAGAAGCAGCAGCAACACTCTAAGAAATGAAGAAATTTGTGGAAACTTTGCTAACGCTCACAGCGCCAATACATGGAGAAGTTCTAATGACGTATCTCGCAGCTTTGAAAGAAAGCATAAATGCCGCTTTATTCGTGAGAAGGGAAAAAGGACATGTTCCTATCTACTTCGTAAGCAGAGTCCTACAGGGAGCCGAGCTCAATTACCCTGCACTGGGAAAACTCATACTAACGTTGGTATACGCAGCAAGAAGGCTGCACAGATATTTTCAGGCACATACGGTAGCAGTCCTAACCAACTCCTTTATCAAACAAGTCAGGACATGTAGTTAAGTGGGCAATCGAGCTGGGAGAGCATGACATCATGTTCCAAACAAGGGATGACAACAACAAAGAAACGCCAAAATATTTTTTAATCGAAGCACCCCTTGAAGATAACAAGAAGGAAGTAGAGAGAAAGACAAACACGAAGCTAGAGGATACGAAAATAAGTTGCGAGTGGAAACTCTATACTGATGGAGCATCAAGCTCCGACGGCTCAGGCTCAGGTTTAATGCTGATAGACCCCGAAGGTAAAGAATATACTTATGCTCCGCATTTCAAATTTGAAACAACGAATAACGAACAGAGTACGAAGCACTGTTAGCGAGACTAAGAATAGCGCAAGAAATGGAAATCATAAACTTGGCAATCTTTGTAGACTCTCAACTATTGGTAAATCAAGTAAAGGGAATCTACGCAGCCAAGCAACCAGCCATCAGAGAGTATCTACAAAGAACAATGGAAACCCTAAGAAGGTTCAGGAGCTACACAATCGAGCACATTAGAAGAAACCAGAATAAGAAAGCTGATGCCCTAAGCAAACTAGCTTCGATGACCTTCGAGCATCTCACTAAAGAAGTACTAGTCGAAGTCCTTGCGAGAAGGTCCATAGAGGAAAAGGATGTTCTGCAAGTTGAAACCAAAGAAAAGGAAAGCTGGATGACCCCCATCCAGGAGTATTTACTGAGTGGTTTGCTACTAGAAGACCCCAAAGAATCTAGGAAGATCAGAATTAAGGCACCTCAGTACAAGCTGATCAAAGGTAGCATATACAAGAAGTCTTTTTACACACCATGGCTTCACTGCATAGCTCCGCTAAAGATAAACGATGTGATAAAAGAAATACATGAAGGATCATGCGGTTTCAATATGGAGCCACGTTTAATGGTGGTCAGGATCACATAGCAAGGATATTATTGGTTGTCAATGCACAGAGACATCTCAAGAATAATTCAAGATTGTGAGAAATGAAAAGAGTAATATGTAGTGAAGAAAAGAGTAGAAATCGAGGCAATAGCAGCTGGAAATGCATGGTCGTTTAGTCATTGAGGAGTCAACATTCTAGGACCCCTATCAACGGCCCCAAGAGGATTGAAATTATTGGCAGTAGCCATAGAACACTCCACCAAATGGATAGAAACAAAGCCTCTGACCACTGTAAGTGCAAGACATGTAGAAGGTTTGTATGGGAATATGTGGTGTGTAGATTCGGAGTGCCACAAATAATCAGTTCGAAGGACGATACGCACTTCAAAGAAGGCATCTTCATAGACCTTTGCAGAGGATTGAAAATCACACAATCTTTCTCCCCTATCACAGAACACATAGAGATAATGAGTAGAATCAAAAAGCAACTAGCTCGAAGCCAACAAGGATGGGTGGACGATTTACCTCAGGTATTGTGGGTACACAAAAAACTTCCAAGAAACAACCAGAAGGAGACACCGTTTAGCTTAACCTACGGCTCCGAGGCCATAATCCTAACAGTCAAAAGTATTGTAGCTAAAGACGGCAGAGGAAGAATGAAGGAAGTGAAAAAAAGAAAGGAAATCAAGGAAGTGACTTCAATTGAAAAAGGCTTACTATCAAAACAAGCTATGAAGGTATCACAGCAAAAGGAACAGTCCTTCCAACTACAAGGTAGGAGATTTCGTTCTGCTATTGTAAAACAACACAGAAAACCCGCAGGTATGGCAGGGTCCTCATATGATAAGAGAAGTCCATGAAGGAGAACTCTATAAGATCATTGACGCATCTGATCACTCGTTGATTCAAACAACAAAAGGAACAAACCTTCATAAGTTTTACATGTAAAACTTACCTTTTTCACAATTCTTTTCTTCTTTTTCAACAAAAGTCATTGTTTTGACTATCTGAAAAAGTGTAGCAAACTAAGTGTTCATACGCGAGATGATGTAAATCTTTCTACACTATTAATGAAACAGACTTATCCTAAATCTTTTGTGTCGTTATTTACAACAAAAGATCTCATAAGGCCACACTTGAGCCTAACATTGCTAAGTTTAACGTTCGAAAGGATGTTGTGGGGCCACGCATAAGCCCCACCGGAAATACACAATCATAAAATTCACGTTAACTTTCCTCGTTGCTTCTTTTAGCCTTGAGGACGTAATGAAGTGGGTCGCAACCCTTCATTTGAACATTGACAAATAAGTCAAAGATTTAAGGCCACACATGAGCCTTCGCTTGATAAAGCACATAAAGGAGTCAGACTCAAAGTCCTCCAAATACTTAAATATGATGGGAGACTATGTTCCCTGTAGAAGCCTACCTTTAAGGTTGGCATAAGATGTTCGCCTGCATAATTGACAACTTAAGGCCACACTTGAGCCTTCGCTTCATAAAGCGTAAAATTTTACTTATAAATGATAAAGGGGTCAGACTAAAGTCCCCCAAAGTCATGGCAAAAGAAACAAGGGATAAAATTTAGGACTGCGTCCCTATATTTAACTCCCCAAGGGGAGGATACCATTTAAAGTCAACCTTAAAGGTTGACATACGTTGTTCATACAATGGCCTACATAAACCATTGTCAAAATATAAATTGTCTAAAGATCGAAGCCTGGATCATAATAAATTGTTTAAAGGGTACATGCCACCCTTAAGACTGAATTAACACCAACATGGTGACCTTCATTGAAGTGGAGATGATTGGGGCTTCGCAACGGAAGCATCTGCAGGAGGAGACATCAGATTGGAATCTGGAGCCGAGGATGGGGTAGCTCTCTGAGAAGTAGGAAAAGGAACTTAAGTTCTTGAAGAAACAGGCCTTTGAAGAGATGGAGGCTTCTTAGACAATAAAACTTTAATAGGAGCCAAAGGATCTGTCACGAACTCATCCAACCAAGGAAAAGTAGCAGTAGCAAAATCGTTGTTGGCCTGAGTATGATCCTTTTTGTAA